>JBBPMJ010000589.1:0-20076 GCA_038090255.1 Austroboletus niveus | reverse complement strand
GTCCTTATCCTCATTGGTTTCGGCTTCTGTGAACAAAAGTTTTATGTCTGGGATACTTGGGGTGGATTGTATCAAAGTTCCTTTTGGTGACGTTGGAGTTGTTGTCCAGCCTTATAACATTGATAGGTGATGAGGAACGCACGAAGCTGACGAGCACATCGTTGGTTGATATGACACGTAATCCTAGCCAAAATTCCTCATTGATGTCGTGGGTGGGGATGAGGATCAGATGTCGCTGTAAAAAGCAGACAGTTCAGACAGTAATGGTAGTTGGGTCAATGGTGGGAGCGAGTCGTGATTTCTTAAGAAGTGGCAGGGAGATTCCGCCAAGTGGTGCGAATAGGGTTTCCTGAACTTCCTCGTTGGGGCCGAGAAGTGGTTTGGAGAGCGAGAGGAGAGAGAGCAGCGAAAAGGTACTGGTTTGAGTAGTCAGGTTTGTCAACGACTGTCTCGTCGTCAGAGTGTAACGACGGTTCGTAGGCAGTTTGCTCATCTTTGGAAGGGTCCTCTATGTCTGTCGTGGAGCGTAGGGATTGGAGAGGAAGGGGCGGCTGCAGCTCTGGCACAAAGGTGACGGGCTCGATAGCGATGATGCGGAATGCAAGTTGGAGGTAGGTGAGGAGAAAGACTAATACAAGTCCTTCTAAGATCGTGCAGGTGTGGCAGACCAGGTCCAAGGTGGATGTGAGATAATCCAGTGTACGATCTTATCAAGCTGATTATGAGGAAGAACAAGGTGATGACTTTCTCGATGGCTCGGTAAATACGCCTGGCGTAAACTGTTAATGCCGGTGATGGAAGTCTAAAGACTTGCTGCCGTCAATTTGTACAGCGAGGACGCTCTGCTGCCAGCGCGATAACTCAGCGACTCAGACAGCCAGAGGGCTTGACGTGAAAGCAGGGAGAGGAGGGGTCGGCGAAGCGTTGACCAGCACAGTACGGCAGCGGGTGTGAACAATGACGAAGGTCGGGGTAGAAGTCAGTAAGGAGAGGGGATAGGTGGTCGACAATGTGTGGACGACGCGATGAGCGAGGTTCAAACAACGGTGACATCGGATGGGCAAGGTAGGAGGTTACTTTCGGTTTTATATCAGAACTCAATGAAAGGTCCTAGGTTGCCCTAAGGTTACTCGCAAAGACAATGAATAAACCGAAAGTAAGGAGCTCCTATGATGAGCGTCCGCCTTTATACATGAGCACCTGGTCCGTGTGTAAGGTATAGGGCAGGCAAGATCTCCTACTATGGTAATAGTTCGTGGAACGACAATAGAACGTTGTGGAATAATATCTACACGTGATATGGATGAGTAAGAAGTCACGTGAGAGTGTAAGTATGAATAAGCGAAAAAGATCATGACAAGTCCACTATAAGCATAAGATGATGGGAGGCTAGGCTTTGGTCCTGGAAATTGTAAGGGGTACCCATAAGATTGTCGAAGATTTTTTGCGTATTGATCCTGCAAAGACTCAGTCATTGGGGGAGAATTTTGATGGCAGGATGGTTCAACTCTGAGAAGTTTGCACAAGCGCTTACTGGCAATGGTGAGCATGAGGCAACCATAGATTACATAATTCTAGTTTCAACTCTACTAGGGCCTTGTGTGCTGACTATGTCGTTCCCTGAGTCTTTCAATTGCAGAAGAAAGTCCTACAATGTTACAACAGATGACAATAGAAGGGAGTGTGGTGCTTGCGCGCTATTGAACGGGAAAGTTTGCTTGGTAAGATTTTCGTACATTCCTTATTACTTTTTGCATTTGACATCTCTTTACCACTAAGGTCTTTATAGCCCGAGAACTGCTTTAAAATGCCCTTTCATGCGAAGAATGAGGATTGAGTACCGAGATTCACTTCAAAACAACAATGTTGCCTGTTGGCACTCGTATTATAGTAACGTCACAGTAGGGGCTCTCCGTGCAAAGGCTTCGCCATATATTACGTTAGCAGAATCATGGAATCATGTATCCATATCATTATCTATCTTCTTCAGGAACGTGTGCACGACAATGTTATACGTGGTGGTAATCCATATTCAGCGGTTGCCAGCTTGTGAAATACGCCGCGCTGCATCCGCATGGAAAGATCTTGCAGAACCAGGGCCAGCGACAGCAGTTCATAAAGGACACATGTCCGCTTCTTGGACCCACGCAAACAAATAGTGTGACACAAGGTCACACTTGTTCTGTTCCGGCGTAAGATCCGTGGCCACGATCGCACTGGAACAAGAAGTCGAGTAGCGCTAATGCACAGCACGAGCAATGGTATAAATGCATTGTTCCCCACCGACAACTTAAAGCCCACCTTGTGTCTCCCAGCCAGCTCTGGGCTCATCATCAATCCGTGAGGCTTTCCGAACGACTAGCATTATAAACTGACTAACACTCGGCTCTCTGTGGTCCTCATCCAGATAGTCATGACCTCGCCTGTCGACGATTTCTTTGTTAAGTTTATCGAACTAGGGTTTAATTACAAGGCGAACTCTTCCGCATTCACCAACTTCAAAAATCTCCGCAAGACCTTTGAGTGGGTTAAAGGTTCTCAGGAATTAGAAGTTGCCAAGTCCCAATTCCATTATGCCCTCGTTCGACAGTTTGATGTCACGTTTGGGAGCGAGGCCAGCCTGCAATCGTGGAAAAAGTTATGCTCTGTCATCGACATCACGCCCGAGCCAGAAAGCATCGCAGAATGTCAGAGGGTAAGTCTTTTCATGCGCCCAAAAGTGATGCACGGATTATATGATTGACGACGACATACGATAAAGTGCGTGCAAGCTGTTCACGTAAACATCTTCGACCTCATCGAAGCTGGACGCACGGGAAAGAAGGTGCGAAAGTTCAATACTCTCAAACAGCTCAGAAAGTACACGTTGTCGACGGAGAAGATATTCCCTAAAGAGAAGGCACGTTATAAGGGTTTGTTGAGAGATTTGTTGCGAGAGATCCTGAGCGCTGAGTCTGGAAAGGGACGGGGTGGGGGTGGAAAGCGAAGGAGAAGAAAGGAGCGCAAGCAAGCTGCTGCGGCTCAGGCTGCCCAGTCTTCGTCCTGATTTCTCGAAAGATGTCCGTTTATTAAATTGTTCCCCGCCTTCATCAACACGGTAAATATGTACAGTGCATGTAACTTAGTCTTTTTTCCCAACTTTCATCTGTCATTCATTAACATGATAACGCCGCCCGCTTAGCTCAGTGGTAGAGCGCGTCACTCGTAATGATGAGGTCGGTTGTTCAATCCAGCCAGCGGGCAGACCGATTCCCTTTCCCTTTTTCCCCTCCGGGCCGATGAAGGTCTGTTCCCATGTAAAGGCTTCTTATCTCGTCGATTTGTTCAAGGTTTATGCACATTTCCAAAATTCACATCTCCCGGTTGGCACCACTCGGCACTTGCCAGCCTCGAGGCTACGTCGTGACATGGTGTACTCCCCAGCCTGCCTCAGGCACACGATAAAATGGACTGAAAGATGGCGTATTCCTGCAGATTTGAGGATAGTACTATTATCACGGTACCATCGCGAGGGCTTACAACTTACAATCCTGGTGGATGTAGCTGTTGAAACGTGAACATTGCAGGATGTTAGCTGCAACTGTCAAGGGAAAAGCGTGTATCGCCTCAGGCTCCTAACTCCGAGTGGCTGTGACGAAACACGCACGCAGGCAACACGTGCCTTCCTTCTCGCCTAACCCGTGCGCTGAGGCAACTCCTTTTCTCGCCGCACCCATCCTCCGCGCCCAACTTCCGACCCTCGGCCAAGTTCAGTTCCTCTTAGGACGACTCAGCGCATCCAGACGGCTCCGTGTCCTTCGAGGGTTTTCCCGTCCCACGGCTCACGCGATGCCCGTATGTTCTCATCGACCGCTCCCTAGCTAGACTCCCCATCCTGTGTCAGCCATCAGCCCATGTCACTAGTAGCATTAGTAGATGCTACCTCCCCTATCATGTCCGATACCGCTGACTGATCAATCGATCAAAGACGATACATCACCCTCTGTCTACCTCAACCTCAACCTCAATAAACTCACTAATAGTCAGCCATTGCAATTTGGATGGTCAACTGTATTGGGTATATCAATTTCTGAGTCCAAGTGATCCTGGGATATTCTAAGATATGGATATGATGAAAGCTGGCTAACTTTCGTGGACGGGTAGGAACGAGCGCCCCCCCAGCCTCATTAAACGCCATCACTTGTAGATGTTCAGCGCATTAAATTTGAAGTAGGCCTCTGAAAACGCGCCCGGATTATTGTTTACGAAATCTGTACGCACGTCAGCAAGTCATCTAATAAATCCTTTTCGGGAGCTCACCAGTACAGGTAGAAGGGCAGCCGGACGCCGCGTAGAGGGTGCTATTACCAGCCCAATCACCACCTTTTCGAATGTCAGTCCAAACGTTGTGATCGGCCGCGGTACAGATGCAACGTACAAAAGGTCAGGTCGATCACAATGTTATGAGGTCCGAGATGTGTCGAAAAGTCACAGTTCGTGCTCGGGAAATACGCTGCGGGCTCACCCTATTGACGGAATAAATGAACTATCAAAGTCATGTGCGTGACGACTCACCCAAGTGCTGGTGTTCACGCTGTTCCCGGGATTGGATACTTCATTGGGGACGTTCCTGTAACCACGTTGCCAAAAGTAGATCGAGATGTAGGTTGAACTCCGTTCAATCGCATACCTGGTCCAGTCTGTACATCACCCTTGGAGGACAAGGTCTGGATGCTTACCAGCCGCCGCCGTTGGCATTAAAGTTGGGACCATAACTATTGTTGTCTGCAAACGCTACAGGGCACCCTTTATTGTTCGCGTCGTAAACGTTGCAGTCATTTCCTAAGCTATGTCTAAACATGGTGCGCGTGGATTTCAGTATGGATCAAAGGAAGTACCCGCCTCAAGGGACATACCCCGTCATCTGACGTTTGACTGGCATGGTACAATCTATAATGTGTCAGAAAATGCTTTTCGAGTGGGTAAATACTCACCTGCACCAGTATGGAGAGTCGATTCGTTTGGGGTCTGGTTATTGATGCCTTCGACGATGTCTATTTCCCCCTTCAAAACAATCGATATGATAAGAGACGTTCACTCGGCCGATACATACCTCGTTTGGCCAGTCAGCACCATATTCCTTACACGAGAGTGAGCAAACAAAACTAAGAAGGATGAAATGATGCTATACCCTATTGGATCCATGCGCCAGACAATCACGTTAACGGAAATTTTACTCGAAGGAAGCATACGAACCCTGGAATAGCGTGAACATCTACAGCCCGTATCGTTTTGCAGGAGACTTACAAACTGCAGGCCAAGTTCCACAACCCTCAGGCATGTGTGCGATGTCGAAACTAAGAAAGCAACATCATTAAGAAGGAACGAACTAGTCTGTTGTCGCTACACTTGCATGGCGACGTGCGTCGTATACTGTTCGTTGGATTGTAACCGAAAAGACTTCCGCCCGGAACCAGTGCCGTTGAGAATGGTAGTATCATCTGCGCGCAGAGTCACGCTATTTCCATTGGCGAAATACAAGCCGTCTGCTCGTGCCGTCGATTGACTGACATAATTCCTGAACAGAGCATCATGTATCAGCCTGAGAACTAGACTACATGTCGGGGTGGACGTACACGTCTCCGTGCGTGGGGTCGGTAATAGCCATCCACTGGAATGCATCAAGAAAAGTGTTGCCGGAGAGACTGGAGGTGCGATGGTAGGTTGCTCCTTGGGCACTCACAGGCACCATGAGCGCAAGGGCGACCCCGAGCCCAATCAACCGAAAGAATGATCGCTTGGTCATCGAGGATGCTCCAAACGACTCAGAAAACGATCGGGGACAAAACACAATGTTGGCGTATTTCTATAGAAAAAAAAAATACTAAAAACTACCGCGGCAAATGAAAGATTTCAACATGCCTATTTATGTCTAGTCAGATGCTCGCAACGACGAACGGTCATTGGTTTATCATAACGTCATCAAGGGGTGAATGGATGAATGGAGAATGAGCGGCGCTTAATGAGAAGCCGTTGGCATTTGGTTGTTCGTTTCCGTGTCGCGGAGAAATAGAGTTCTGGTTGGTTGTCAAAGTAGATTTGGAAGGAATAATTGGTGGATGTTACCACTTTTAGCAAGCTTACATTGATTCAGCGTCGAATCAACTTCTAAGGACTAAGTTTATTAAAAGAAAATATTTGTCCCGCTTACTATTAGTAGGAGGAGAGCAAAGTGGGCCTTCAAGTGGGGTGTACATTTGAGTCTCTGTACGGTGGAGGAGTTTGCGTAAAGCGCAGGCAATCAATTGACATCAGGGCCATTGCCTAATGCTGCGCGGGACCTTGCGTGAACTGCAACTGAGGCATGGCGTCGCTGCCGATTGGGAGCAGAAGGGTCTGTAGAGCGGCGCCCAAATTGGTAAGTAAGGTTACAAGCCGTCGATGTCCTCTTCTCAGCTGTTCCGACGACGATCAGTATTAAAGCTGATGCATTCGCACAGCATTTTGATACACTTTCAGGGCTGTTATTCCGCGTTTTCAGACTAGGAGTTATGGAATCCATTTCCGACTCTGTTGGGCATTTCACCCCCTTAACCTTCGATACGACAAGATAAAAACTTGGCTTCAAACTGGCAAAACTTATAAAATCTGATATCTGATATCTGATAAATGAGATCGAAACTTGATCCTATTCAGATCACGTTAACAATTGGCTCTCGAGTAATAGGCATATACAACGACGGGCTACATTGTGTAGGGTTTAATATTGAAGCTGGAGCAGGGTGAAGGACACCCACTACAGGGTGAGGTCAAAAATAGGGAGGTTTGCCCTTTGCATGGGCATTCATGTGCACACGGCTTATCCATGGCACAAACGCATGTATCAGGGCAATTGTGTTTGGGAGCTGCGACCTATAGTGAAGCATGGTGGACCTTGTGTTAGCTATTCCACGCATTTCCAAGTATTTTGTACTCACCAAACTCGGGAGGGCAGATATTTGTGGAAAAAAGCTCCTTGTTTCGCCCTTGATTCTGTTCGTCGTTGACATAAATTTGATAGTAGTCTGAATCTGAAGAAAAAACTCACGTGTACGTATCATTTTCGAGGCGAACGATCTTCCACTTCTCACTGGTAACACTCTCCGAGGGTTCAAGGTAGATTTCCCCACAGTCCTTTCCGTTGACGAATCGTCCGTCGATCGATATTTGGTATTCGTCGTCATCTCCGTCGACATTTCTCAGGGTAAACTAAGATGATCAAGACGGCGTCAGTGTGTAGGTGACATCAAAGTAAAATAAAAACGTACGATTGGTAAAGGATTGACATATCCTGGAAGAAAGCTAAGTGCGTCCGGATAACCTTCGACAGGCCCGAGGTAGTACGTTTCGTTTTCAACTTGGGTGCTGATGGTATAGTTTCCAGACGGAATAATTCGGGGCATATTCGAAGACTAGAGAAGAAGGTATCTCTTGGAGAGAGAGAAAAGAGCGGCTGATGTCTAAGATTTTATATGGGGACTGTCGGACCCTGATCCAATCACGATTGGGTCAATTCGTCACAGCATCTTTCATAATACTGCCCAAAATATGAAGCAGTCACTGTTCGACAATGGCTCGGTCCGAGTCCGGCATTGAGGTCTTTTTCTTATGAATATGCCTTGCTACTCAGGGTTTTGGGGCCATCTATGAATGTTATTTTTGTGGGATTTGAATGGCTCACTTGCCTTGAGTTTAGATGGCACGTCGGCTCTCGAGACCAATCTGTAAACAAAAAATAGCATTAATATTGAACTCCCCATCCACCACCCTACCCTTGAGCGTGTGCACAATGAAACTCAAGTGACTTGAACACGACGGAAGAGCGCATAAACGCAGATAACAGTCCTGAAGTTCGTACTTGCCCCGTTTTCTGCAGACAGGGGCGAATGGGGAAACTGAATACGGTAAAAGTTTCAACATTAGGAACGAAATAATTTGAGCCACCGCTTCACCTCCGTTTTCCAATCTTGTGTGGTTTCAGCCAGCCATTCCGTCAAATTGAATAACGAACAGCCTTCGTTTCTTTTCTCCTTGATCCGGGCCAATGATGTCTACACAAGAAGTTCAGTCACGGTGTGAACACTGCTGTGCGGTGGGAGCATCCGGTAAACGGTGTTCCTCAGCATCGCCCCCGCAGTGATTATTATGTTCGACAATCAACACAGGAGCGGAGCAACCAAGGCACAAAGTCTGATGGGACTGCCAACCTGCACGTCCAAAAGCTTCTACGGCGGAACAATTAGGTGATTGGGCCCGAAAAATTGAAATAAAGTTACCGACCAGGGTTTCCAGGGACTATTGGCAGACAGCACGCGGCATGTTCGTGATGTTGGCCAACATACACCGCGGACGCGAACGACGGAGATACGATGGAGATTGTTTGGTATACGCGCGGCAGAAGCATCTATATAGATCATGCCAGGTAGAATTTTTTGCTACATACAACGTTAGTGTACTTGCAGGGACTCTACTTGGCGGGGGCATCTCACTGTGGGTGAGATTTTGGCATGCGGCATCGTGGCGGTAAGTTTCGGACTCCGACGTTGCCAGTCCCACAATTTACCCGGTAACGCAAGGAGCCAGGGACTCCTTACGGCTTCTCGACCACACCGGACATCCGACATACATAGTACATACTGTAGGGCCAAACGATTTTCCGCGGATCAAACTCGCCATGAAAATATGCAGTGACGACTCTTTAACAGCATGGCACCGAGTGCCAACAACTCGAACAGAGCATCATAAAAAGATGGTCAAGTAATCAGACCATTTACCATCGTTAAACCAGTCTTTCTAGGATGTACGCGTACGCCCGCATCATTCAGAGTCTTGGACAGTATGGGTTTTCCCTAGGTTCGTTGCTCAGCTTCGTACTTGATGACAGTGCTCAATGTGTTGTGTGCATCAGTTGCCAGCGCTGCTGCGCTGTTTTACGATTACTGTAGGTCTAGAACGTCGCCTGCTGCATTCGCATCTGATATACATATACATGATGTCGCCGGCCGTCGTAGTGCTTTTGTTGGATAAAGAGGTGAGATTCGCCTGGTGCTGACGAGATGCCGCCAACCTGACACCGGTATCGATGGTCAGGTCGAGCTCGTTTGGGTGAGTAGCGTTTACAATACTCTTCCTTTGTCTGACGCACCGAAGACTCGAAAGTGGAATCTAGTCACATTACTATATGCCATCCTCCGATATTTCAGTTTACTCTTGCTCTTGTACGTCCGCGAATGCTTACGAGAGTTTCGATAGAGAAGTTTAACCATTTTTCAGGATTAACATTTTTTGTGAGAATTTTTTTAGTATGCGCATGTTTCAAGTGCTCACGCACGCATAGATTTCGATGCGGGTAACGTAAACTGGAGTTCGCAAGTGAGTTTTCCGTATATACACTTTTTTCTCGTTCTGATCGTATCAAACTTTCAGGAGTAAGGATATTTTCCGCTGCATCACGAATAATCTTATCACTTTTTTTTCCTAAAAATATTTTAGATGTAGGCTATGATTTTGGTTTTTTTTTTTTGTAAATTGCGCTGATAAATGGCAGGTCTCGCATGGTATGAAGTTCGTATGTGGGGCCCATATGTCTTCCGGTTCGTGATGGACAGTGCGTCAATTATATCCTGCTCTGGAATGCAATCTGAAGATATATTCAGTCGTCATGATGATGAGAATATACACCTTGAGCAAGGTTCGAAATGACTCCGGATTTCTCAGCTCGCCTAGGAAAGTCCTCGCCGTCATGCTCACTGGATTCATCGCGAGATACACCTCTTCCGTCACCCTTTTGTTTCTCTCCATCGGTCCCGCCAGCCAACTCCAAGGTGAGTGCTTGCTCGCAGAAACGAAACCGTCTCATAAGTTGTCCTAGTCATCCCGGTCAATTATTCAGGCACCCGAGGTTGCAACACCAATATTCCAAACTGGATACCCATGATATGCTCAGAATGCATCCCGCTTGCTTTCGAGACTTTGCTCTTCGCGCTCTCCTTTAGCTATTTCGTCGCCGAAACTTTGGAGACGTTTCGTGCCAGATCCACTCGAGAAGCGCCATTTGTCGGGAAAGTATACAAGGTAGGCGATCTGGTGCAGATTTTAGTTCGACACAGTACTCTCTATTTTGCCGTGTATGTCGCTGTCTTCTCCTCTTAAATCTCTTCTCGACCATCCATCCTTTAGTAACGTCGTCTCGACCGCCCTCAACGCCGCAAACGCGTTCATCATCGTACCAGTGCGTTGTCCATTCAACGTACACGCTCGTCCGATTGATGTTCACCCCGACAGACGGTCTACCAACCTATATCTGTTGCGCTACAAGCCTTTCTCCTTTTTTTCAGCGCGCCTCGGCTCGTGCTCCACATCAAAACTTACACGAACAGGGACCACATGAGCCGACTTGGGCTCGACGGTGTCCAGTGGATTGATCCTGTCGATGACGGAGCTGCTGCCGGCGTTTGACAGACGAATCGCGACAACCTGCGATGATGATCGGAGCGACCCATTACCCTAGTCATTAGTACGATATCGATAACGATATAGAATATAGAACGGATTCCCATCACTCCATGCCGAGTTATGCGGTCTGATCTCTCATACGTACTTTTTATCGCCCTTGAATTTCCCTGCGGGACGAAATGAGCCCCCAACTTCAATTTCGTGAAACGAGTAATCCTAATGACTGAACACTATCGTCGAGGGTTTCCGCGACAATTATGATAATCATAATCCATGTCCCTGCTTGATAAAGGGGCCAGGGTGCAAACATATACCGAATGATAGGCTCTCCGATTGTTGTTTTCATTTGAGGGTACCACCGGATGACTTGGCAAGACGCGTTCGGCCCGCCACAAATCGAGTGGCCACCACAGACCGCCCGTACTTGCCATGCGGTATCAAAAAAAGATTACTTACATACACGCACGGCTACTCGCCAGTAGACCACGCCGCATACAATAAAGGAACAGAGCTTTGGTATACTACACGAAATTTCACAAGCCATACGAGGCAATCAAGAAAAGAAAAAGAAGGAAATAAAAAAGATACATAGGGTCGAAATCAAAAATCGCCTTCCGAATCACATCAACACAGGATACGAGAGAGGGGGGAGCCTACGTGCTCAAGTGCATATGGCACACAAGTCGACGACACACCCCCCCGAACCTAGCTCCCCTTTGCCCCGTGTGGAGCAAACAAGCCGGGGTGGAGGGGTATCATGACAGCACAAACAGCTCAGAATCGAATCTGGGACGAGGGCACTTGATCGCAAAGAGAGAAAAAAACCACGATCGTCTCTACGTCTCCTCAAAGACATACAATCCGTCCAACTCACCACCGTTCACCAGCCCTGCCTTGAGCCTCCCGATTCCGCCATTCACGTCCACATCTACACTCGTCACCGTCCCAGGCGCCGAGGCCGACATCGACGTGGCGCGTGCTGATCGAGACGAACACGACTTGGGTGTATGCGCATTCCGGCTCTTGGACGGCGACACGGACACTGCGGACCCCTCCACGCGAATCCGCTTCTGTTGCTTGTCCTCTCCGGATGACCGTGGACTTAAGCTACCGCTCACCTCCAGTTCTTCCGAAGACCGCTTTCGTTGACGTGAGGGTGTCGTTGTGGCGCCCAACGTATCTTTTCCAGAATCTGCTCCCGTACTCAGCGCAGTTTTTCCCCGAGTTGGTGCGCCCTGAACGGTTGTTGGACGAGTGCTCTTGAGCGTATCGTTGCGCGCCGTCTGTTCATCGCTGGAAGGCGCATACACCCCTACCTTGACCCTCTTTGGCGGCGTCCCCACACGCGTTCCATTTCCCGTGGTGCCGGCACCATCGGCCCCAGTACCCGGAACTGCATCCCCCTCTATATCATCCGACGATCGTTTCCGTGGGTTCAACCGGGGAGGCGCAATCTTGATGTGAGACGGGGTATGAGAGCGCGGGTGTGCGTGCATGCGTTCGTCGACAGACGACTCTTCGCTCTCTTCTTCCTCTTCCTCTTCCTCGTCTTCACATTCTTCTTCTTCCACCTCTTCCTCTTCGTACACTTCTTCTTCTTCCTCTTCTTCTTGCGCCAGCATATGCCTTGGAACCGTACGCGCTTCCTCGAGCACAATCTCGGCTGGCTGCTGTCCTTGTTGGGCCCCGCGCGATTGGGGCTGTGACTGCTGCACAGCAGGCGCCTCTCGGCTCACGTTGGTCCCCTGCCCATTCGAACCCGGAGCCTGCCCTTGACTCGGCACCGTATGTCCCGCCGCCAGGTTCGCGCGCACCATCGCCCGTTCACAGATCGTACACCGACAGTGATATAGCGGCGCACATGCCTCTCGCCATACCTGCCATATCACATCGCCTCATTAGCCCAAGACCACAAAGCAAACAAAAAAGGACACCCACGTTTCTAAACGCCTCGAGACTATATTGTGCCATGTGTACCAGCGTCACGGGAACGTGCGGAATGGGATGAACCAATCGCGGAGAAGGAAGAACTGGCGAAATGGGGATCGGGATGACCACCGAAGGTGAAGCCCGTTTTTGCATCATTTCTTCACGCTCGTTCCCCTTATCTTTTTCGTGCGCAGGCGGCGGTGATGGCGTCGTTTGCAATGTCGTCGTGCTCAACACCGGACTCGTCGTATGAGACCCGCCACTCCGAGACGACGCACTACTCGCCGAGTCTTCTTCTCGCTCCCGTTCATCATCCCTCCCATGTCTTCTGTCCCTCTTCCTGTCGGATACAGAGTCCCGGTCACAATCACGATGCAACCCTCCTGCAGCCCAGTCTACCCCATCAAACCAAACCCCCGGCGATCGCAGCTCGGCCAAGACATCTTCCAATCCCATCCGAGCCACTCTCGTCGCTGGATCCGCGGCCCCAACTATCCCACAGGTCCATTCCATCACGCACTTGCGCACCAGATTTGTCATTGCAGGAAGTAGAATCAATCGGAGTTGTTTTTGATAGGCATGGTACGCTTGTTCACAAAGCGCAAACGAAGGAGGGGCATGTGAGCGGATGGTAGATAGACGTGGATGAATGTCATCGTCGTTAGAATCATTGGACGCGCGGGAGGTAGGAGAAGTGGGCGAAACAGGCGAGGTCGGAGACGTCGTCGAAGAGGCAGTCACAGAGGAAGTCCACGGACACGGATGCACAGCTTCCACGCGCACAGTCCGTCGAACGCCTTCTCGAACCTCTTCGTCCGGATCTGGTTCACTTTCCGTGTCTTCGCCTGCATCGCGAACGCCACCACCTGCAGGCCATGCATGGCCATACCACTGATCGGCAGGATTGCACCAATGTCCGTCGAGAATGCGTGTTCGAGCCCAGTCGGCGATAGCAAGCTCACGCACACCACCAGCGTCTTCTGTCAACGAGAGCAGTTCTGGGTCCTCATCCTCCTCTGAGCCCTCGTACTCGGAGGAATAAACGGACCTCGGAGAAGGAGACCGCGAACGCTGCAGGGAACGCGGCGATGGAAGTGATGGAGAGGTGCTGCGATCAAGACTGTTCGACTCCCCAACGAGGGTAGGATGGTGTGCAGTGGAGCCATGTTCGACGGCGATGGGCGTGTGAGGTGTGAAATCGACGCCCATGCCTTCGCCAGCCCAACGTGTTGCTGCGACGGCCTGTTCCATGAGTTCTGGCATTTTGGTTTGAGACCGGAGCCAAAATTTTTCCCGCGCCACGGCGATGACTTCAGCAATTGATCCTTCTCCCAAGTCGATAAACGCGTCGACAGTTTGACGCGTCTCCCAATCTGCTGACGCGTATTTCGAGGGGGGATAACGAGATTGGGAGGAACGATCTTTAATAGAACCGGAACGGGACGGGTTTGGTACGAAACGCGGACCTCCGACGGCTTCGCGGTCGCGAAGGCTTGTGGAGATGCGTTGCCACAGCCATTCGCTGCGACAAGAACGGCAGGTTGCATCCACATTTGGCCATGTTTCGTCGTCTTCATTGTCGGCACAGCAAACCATGAGAGCGGGATTAAGGGGAGTGGTATAAGGAGTATAGACGCCCATGTTGAGCTGCGTGGACTGGCCATAAGGCTGGTGATAAGGGGTGAAACGGACGGCATTTCCATGGAGGTCGAACTGAGGATCCGTTTCGGTGGGAGGGGCCTCACGGAGACATAATCCACAGAACGAGTTTTTACGGTGATCGCGACAGAGAGCGATGGAGCCGAGAGTGGGGATGTTGTGGGTTCTCTTGGCGAGGGCGAGACCGACGGAAGAAAAGGGGGAGTTGATTCGACATACGAAGCAGCTACGGGCGGTCATTTGACGAAAGTGACGAAATGGAGATATTCGATACGGGAGCTGGAGGTGGGCAGGGGCGGCACCACCTGGAGCGCTGGAAGGAGGTGGTTGTGGTCGGACGTATTGATAGTGGGCGAGAATGTCATGGGGATCGAGGACGGCGCAGGCCTTGTGCCAAAACAAGTGTGTCTCGACTAGAGATGGAAATGGGTGATAGATATGAGCGCATATAGGGAGCAAGGGAGATGAAGAAAACATACGCGCAGCCGCCCATGTGGGGGAGACCTGCATGAGCTTCTCGAGAGCGACTGCATCACGAAAAGTGGTGTATACGATTCTTGGATGCCAGAGCTCCTTTGCGTCCCAAGTTAGGGGACAATAACTGGCGGGCTGGAGGTCGAGGAGAAAGTGTGTAGCAATAGCCCTGATGGGGGGAATGGATATACGGGGGATGATGAGGGTGGCGTCGACGTACCTGACGAGTTCTGGGGGCAGCTGCTGCCAAGATCTGTGGGCGAACTTGCCCTTGTAAACGTGATCGCGGGGGGAAGAGGGCGGGCTCGTCGCGGGGGACGACGAGGAAGGGGTCAAATGAGCCGAGCTGTTTATCATTTTGGCCCGCAGTGTGACCTGGCTGTGATTAGCGTACGAACGACAGCCGGGGGAAATCCAAACGCATGCTGTGACGAATGTCGTGTCACAGCCGCATCACACTTTCACACGGTACAGCCACAGTGCACGGACCACCAGCACGTGATGCTCGACAATAGCGCGGACTTATCTAATCTTATCGCACACCATAATATTGTTGTGTTTTATGCCGTAACGATGTCCTGTCCACGTCTCCAATGCCCCTCGACGTCGCTTTCATTTCCCACTTTTTCGTCCGCCGCAAACAGCCAAATCAATCCACGGCAATCCCGCCGCCCCTCCCCTCCATCCCGCCCCCGCCCCCGCCGAAGGACCCCTCCCCGCCCCGCGTCATGAAGCCCCTCCCCGTCCCGCTCTCCATCCCGAAACACTACGCCCCGCGTCCCCGTCTCTCCCCCGAACAGCGTCTCGAACGCCAGCTCTCCCTCCAGCGCCGTCACGAACGCGAAGAGCAAGACGCCATCCGCGAGGAACAGGAACGCCAGGCGCGTCGGAAACGCGAAAAGGCCGAGTCCGAGCAGAGCGCACGCGACGACGAACTGCGCAGGAAGGTGCTTCTCGAGGAGGAACTCCGCCAGGCCGCGGAACGCAAGGCGCGGGAGGAGCGCGAGGCCAAGGCTGTCGAGGAACGTCGTCTCAGGGAGATAAGGGAACGAAAGCAGGCGGAGCACGAACGCAGACTAAAGTACACCCATGAGCTGCAAAAGTGGCGACAAGATCAAATTTGTCGCCAAGAGTCCCAGTCCAGCGAAAAGGAAGAGGAGCGCAAGCGTTGCGCAGCAGAGAGGCGGTCCCGCATCGCCAGCATCAGCGATACAGTACTCCAAGTTGCCTCCGACGATACGCTTACCGGTTGGGTCACCGTACAGATGCCCGAGCACCTCGCTTGGAAACGTCGTTACTTTTTGTTTGATCTTGCACACGGCCAGTTGTCCCTCTACAAAAACAAGGTAACTAGGTCATGTCCTTGTTTGGCACCACGCATAACTCACGTTCACGTCAGGATTCAGTTCGACCTCTCGACCTCGTCCCACTGGACGGTCGGATCGACAGCATTAACGAGTGGTATGAAGGTTTCGAAGAGCTAGAAGCCATCCCGCACTCGTTTGCTGTCAAGTTTGTCGATGGACCTACGTGGCTCATGTTTGCAGATACCGAACAGGACAAGGCGCGTTCCCGTTCCGGTTATCTTTTGCACGATCTCACCCGCATATACAGGACAAACTGCTCGTTCTCCTCAGCGAGGCCGCGGGCTTCATCATTTGACGACTCGTTATGATTTATCCCTATGTATTCGTAGCATTGTATGTATCTTGGATGCCGATATCCTGGATTCTGCTTTCATTCGCTTCAGGCCTCAGCAGTGTCGAATGCAAAAGATTGCAATCGTCAAAAATAGTTCAAGCCTCCTACTTACATCAATTACGTATGCCTATGATGTCCCAATGCAAGCTTACAACGGTAGGAATACAATACCCCAATTTCTGATCATTTGATTACTGGATGATCGTCACTGTCAACAACGTGACGATCCCGTCCTGTGCTATCCCTGGAACACTTAAGTCGATCCAGACCAACGCACGGAAAATAGTGGTACGCACCGTGATTGACACCCTCAGAGCCAGGCGCCAACAGCCCCGTAATGTTCTCAGCCTGCGTGTTATACGACACGCCCCCATAGTTTTTCTCTCCGATAGCATTGGTGACCAACTCATTTCTACCCGTACGCATGCGAATCAGCACCCAAGGGCAAAGGCGAACAGGAATGCGGAAAGCACAACGTACCTGCCAATATTATACCCGTCCGGCACAACGTCATGGTTATCCGTCACAGGCTACAGGGCAAACGCCACGCAGGTCACAGCATATACAACACAAACGCCACGATAGTCTTACCTCTTCCTTGGAGACACTATCCAAATGTCAATACCATTAAAAAAAGGAAATTTCGACTGTAATACGCACGCTAGGAAAAACGCCCTACTTTCAGCCAACGTCCCGTTCTGGCGATACACGCTGACCATAAAGGTGAACGAAGCCCCTTCTCATTCGCACGCGCGGTCCGCAACGCACCGGAAATGATTCCCCCCTATCAAAGTCTCCAAGCAGGTGCCGATGCCAGCATTGTCATAGTCTTGGCGCAATTCCATCGTTTGATTCACCCACCCATTACCGTCTCCCAGGTTGGCGGGAAAGGGAGTCCCGAGATGGATATCAAAACATTCTTCCGAGCTGCCAAACGGACATTGGGTTAGATAGTCTCTTGTCCCACGACTCGACAAAGAGAGACTTACAATCCAATGGCACGCGCATAATTGACGATTCCATCGTCCGTGAGTACGGCAGACGAACTTAGACCCGAGATGATGACCTGGACGCCGGTCAGAAAAGGACGCCAACGCTGACAAAGAAAGGGACGGACGTTCAAGGGTTCACCGTACCCATCTTCAGCGTCGTTGAGCATGAAACCGTTGCCAAGAGTAGGATTGTAATAAGCGATACCACTCAAGTTCTTCTGCACTGCGCCAAAACCCAGCAACGCCGCGATGCGGGTTCCCAAAGCCAAGATTGTCTCGACGGCATACATGTCGAACTGAGTATACGGCGGAAAGATGGAGAGCGACGAGCGGGCAAGAGCAGAGTTTTGTATGCAGGCATGACGACGGGAATCAAGTTCATATATGGTTCTCGCTGGGTGAATTCTTGGGATTCGCTGCACGAACGTGCTTATGGCATGACGCTTCCACGAACCTGGGCTAGATGCAATCATCCAAAATGGGTGGTTCTAGACCGCCAGCCTGGTAGAATGAGAACGCGCAGCGTTATCTCACGGAACGAAATAGTACAACCACCATGTGAAGCGTGAAGGATGATTGGGGATCGATTCCACTGCGATAACTGGGATGATGCCACGTATGGTACGGGACCGGAAAATTTGTCGAAGAGGAGCAATTCTTCTCCTCATTGGGATCGAACCAGCGATCTCGGCGATGAGTCGCCGGACCTAAGAGCGGTCTGTGAACATGTAGGCACTGGGGTGCACCCAACGTCAACAATAATTCAAATATACATATACTCGACGTCGTACCTTGAGAAAAAGTACCTCTCGGAGACACAAAGGTCTTGCATACATACATGAGAATGAACGTGTGTCGAATCCCTGAGGGAGCTCACTGGCCCAAACAAGGAATTTATGTTACCTTCAAGGTACCCACATCAACTGGATGACAGGACCAATGGAAACGTCAAGGTTGCCAGAACGAGAAATGTCTCTCGGAGAGCCTCGGGCCTAATGATCTAGCTATCTTGGATCGCCGATGATCGCGGTGTGCCCCATATAATCTGACGAAACATTTGCATACGGAGTGGCGTCGAAGTCTAAATTGTTGGTAAGTGCCCTCGATATGTCACGTTCTCCCGGCCAAAGGGGAGCGAAAAGTAGAGACGTGTGGCGAGGAGAGACAGCGGATAAACGCGAGCAAACAAAGGCGTCGTTCTTCTCGTCACCAACCAGCATGTTAAAAAAAACTTATTCGCTACCTGAGCTTGACGCCACCTACAAACGATTGCAGGTACGAAACACGTGCGATTTTGTGCTATATATACTACGACGAATTGCAGTGGTCATGGACTGCGCTGGTAGCCTAGGATCTGACTGCCTGCAAAAGGATTATGATGTCGCGCGCGAGGTTCAAAGCGTCTCACTGAGGCCTTGTTCATTATGACAATTTGCGTGGTAGTCGCCGATGAAAATAATAAGAACATTTGGGCCAATTTTTCAAAGGATTTTTTCTCTTGTTCTTGACCATCTAATATTCCTAGTGAACCGTGCCCTTTTTTCGTCCTCTTTCACGTCCTCGATATGCCGCCATAATTCGAGCTGATTTGTGCCGTCATCCGTTGTTGTCGGCGGTATTCCTACAAGAAAATTAGTCATCTTTCGATCACAACGGGTGCAAGACTAGCATGATCTAGATCCGAGGTCAGTGGGCTAAAGGTCGGACGTGCCGAACAGGGATCGGAGGTGGAGCAGATACCGGGAATGTTTGCATTACACACGGCGTCTTACTGTAAGTGGTACTTACTTCATCTGGCCGCCCAAAACGCTGCACAGGTGATCATCTTTTTCGCCGGTCATGATGCAGTCGCTAATTGACAAGCAGACCCCTGAAGCACGCTTCCAGGACTAGATGGTGACTATCGCCGGCGTCCTGCATTGGAAATACTGTCTCCGGTTGTGTAGAGGCCCCACTTCAGTGGTATGTACATGGTCATTCGTAATAGATAGCAAGTTCCATCAACACACATCAAGGACCGCGGACCGGTGGTTTCCTGCACCACCTCTCTCCATCGCAGCTCTTCCCCTTATACCTGACAAGCAGGAATGCAAGGTATCAACACCAGAAACTCGCGACAGCCGCATAACTAATTTTGCACCACTGCTAGCTTCTCGGCATTTATACCCTCCAAGCAAGTTATTTTGCGCTCGGGCACCCGAATTTCGCTGTAAGTCGCTATCCTCTCGTATTCGTCGTGCACGGCATGCTTTTTGAACAAGAGTGCTTTAAACGGCTGCTCGAGGTAAACGAGCATCCTCAACGCCTGCATATCATTGTCGCCCTCTTCCAAGTGGGCATGAGCACGGAGATCGCGGATCCAGGGATATACAAGCACGAGTTTGTCCACTTTCGACGGTGGCCTCTCCGAGGCTGTGAACTCCACTTTCATTTCGCCGAGCGCGGATGCGCTGAGATGGACGGTACTTGTACCTCGAGTCTGGTCCTGATATGTGTCATGGACAGTGGCCGGAAACGTGATACAGGGGAGATCGAGACGACGACTGGCGAATTGCAGCTGTGGTTGTAAATCGGATAATTTCTGGTAAAACTTGCCAACGGTATCTTTGTCTCGCATTTGCGCGCGCAGATCGCCAACTCGCCTTTTCAAGTCGGCATCTGCGACCGGTGGTATCACATACTGGATTTGACTGTAGACGGATATATGAGCGGGGAGACAGCTGTGAAATTTTGACGGTTCCCCGGTCCAGTCAAGTACTGCGGTTTCCCGGTAACGTCTGACGATCTCCTCTAAAAGATGTCCAAGTGGGATGGTCGGATCGCCGCGCGGCTCTGGAACCAAGTCGCT
>JBBPMJ010000588.1:0-20309 GCA_038090255.1 Austroboletus niveus | reverse complement strand
TCAGATGTCAGTACCTCAGAGATCTTGCTACATGACTCCGCGGGACTGATATGGTTTTCTAGGAGAAAGCCACATATTTGAGTACGACCACCGACATTGGGAATAGACGACTCGATTTTAGGTTCGCACATTGAGACTACGTTGAGCAAGCTCAGGGTTTTATTTATCCATGTTTGTATTTGAATCCTATTACGTAACGTAAGTTGCCGCAACGCCTACAAAACGACGCAGAATCCGAGACAGTCCACGTCAGAGCAGTGACAAGGTATTGTCCTCCATTTAATATGCCACTCGGATCTAGTTCAGTGACTGCGCTAACTTTGGGGAAACGGAGCGCCGTCTCCATCCAGTGATTTTTTCGTGCCGGGATTCACAGATGGGGTATATAAATAGGGGGATGCACACCCGGATCACCAGTATAAAACCCTGCAAGGGAGGAATTCCTAATTGATTTGAAGACCATACAATGACTATACATGACACGGATAGCCTCCAAGGTGTGTATTCTCTGATGATCGGATACCCGTGTAGTCCGCGAGCGAAGCAGATAATCAGGTCGGCGTATCGAATGTGATCGTGTCGTGGCGCGCGGCATACCATCGTCAATGCTGCCTGTTGAATATGAATGATGCTACAACTAGCTCATTGCCAATCGGTACGTTGGTGGCTGGAACCACTGATGCGGAATGTACCGACTACTGATTGTGCGATTTGCGCGATGGCACGGCGTTACATAAAATACGCATGACGTCGATTTCTATATTTTGCTTGATGAAGTTGAGTCGACACCTTTTTATGGCGATGGTAGCGTTTGTCGCTCGAGTTGGCTAAGCGAACAGAATTCAAGCATACTAGGCCAATATAAATCGATGTCTCCGTATATCTATGTCCTGATGAACTATCCGATCCCCACGGCTTGCGTAAATTGTGCATTTCATATCCACGTTCCAAAACAATGTGCTGTGCAGACGATTGCCCAGGGAAGATGGGATATATTATAGGAGTAACGGTGATCGCGGAACGTCACGAACCGCCGAGTGCATCCGAGTCGAACGACTTTTGCTGGTCGGACAAATCGTCCTCCAACGAGACGTTCTACAGCCCATACACTGGCGCGGGTTCATGTTGCTTTCATCCTTCCCCGTATCGATCCTCCTCGGTCTCGTCGGTTTCGCCACCCGTCCGGGGGCCGCACAGACTCACCAGCATGCGTATTCCCCCTATTACTATTGGCTGACGCCTGGACGGATCGTGGGGATTGTCATCGGTCCGTGCATCGCCCCTTTTTTTTTCGGCGTGGCACCTGCCAGCCAAGAAGTACCCAAGGTACTGACTCCTGGTTCACACAGGTGCCGTCGCACTACTCCTCGTCCTCGTTGCCCTCCTCGTCCTGGTCTGTCGTCGCTGTCGCAGGCCTAAATCAACGACCACTGGGAGGTCGCACGCCAGCCAAAACGCCGTCCAGCAACAAACCGCTCCGATATGGCGGGAGACGCATCCCGTGCAGCCCGCGCAGATGACGTATCCGTACTATGCGTCCGGCAGGCCCGCGGGTGCGCCCAACCTAGGGTGGTACTATCCTGTGCCACCGCAGGGTGCTCCACCGTTCGACCCAACCAAGTGGACAGTATATCAAGCGCCGAGAGGCGTACCTTCAGAACAGGGGCCGAGTAACATACCGATGGGCGACGCGCAGAGGACCCCAAACCTAGTACTTGTCCCGGGTCCCGTGCCTGCGAGCCAGGTGCCGAGCACGACGACTGCGGGGCAAGTTCAGGAGCCCACGCCCTCCATGATGCGAAGAAACATGACCGGGGAAACACAGGGCGCCGAAACCCCGGGCCAGAGACAAGGTACCCATTCTTCGGTTCCAGAACCGGAGCAAGGATATCCTCTTCTTCTTGCTCCTGCGCGACGCGTAACGAGGACCTCGGGCGGTGGTAGCATCCAAAGTCCACCCCCCTACGCCCCGGTGAGTATATCTTCCTTCTTTTTGGTCTCGTGAGTTCAAGAGTTGGTCTCACGCCGCGGTAACCATTTTTTGAAGCCTACCGGACCCTCGGTTCCTCCAGTTACATATTACGCGCAGTAGGGAAATAATCTGAACGACCATAAATAAATTGCGGTGCATGTGAGCTGCATTCTCCACAGAACCTAACCTAAACTTACCTCCTGTATGATCGACACATCCTGCGCGACGGTGTGGGATGTTGCTTTACTAATCGCCATTGTTTCACTCTCGTCCCTTTCTGCCTGCAGTCAGATGACCTTTTTGACTGTTTTTTTTTACATATCTATTTGGGTGACACTTTCTCCTGCTTGGTTTGATCTCTAAAGTAGTATGTGGACCAAAGTTGAGATATGTGGTCGAACATGCACATGGATCTTTAAAAGTACCATCATCACCTCTTTTTATTTTCGTCTTATCGTCGTACTGTTCCTTGCTTCCAAGATCCGAGAATTTAGTTCGCACATCGCGAAGTGCCTGACTAACCACTCAAGTCTAATATGCCCGTGTTGAGCAACGATGTGGTCCTGGGGTCAATGATTAGATCGCTCGTTTGGGAAACGGGCGCCAGGATGACGGAGAATGCATGTGGTTGGGAAGCAGGACATACCATATGTCCGTGCGACGTGACATTGCGTGGGCAGGACCAGGGCAGTGCGATACGGTCGCGATCACTGTTGGTGAGACGGTGAGTCCACCCCTAGTACGCGCAGTCAACGCTACTCCGAGGACGTGAGCAGAAAAAAGGGGCTCATCACGAACATTGGAAGTGACACGGAACCACCATGAAGCGAAAGCGAGATCCGGAATCCGGCGTGTGAGCGCGGGGCGCTGCTTCGGGGACACACGGATGAGTGTCCGACTCTTTGGGACAAATGCGCGCACGCCGATTCGACCGGCTCCACATGAAGCCTACGGCCCTTTTTCGTGCAGAGCAGGGCCCGAACAAACGCCGTGGACGAAGTATGGGTCGGGATAAATCGGAGCGGGGCGCGTTCGGAACGACGCGATGTCCCCAGAGTCCGGAAGGGGCCCGTGGGGTGGTCGGGCACGCGAGTCTGTAGTACGTCATTGTTAGTAGGCGCACTCCCATCGAGGATTGGATGATTTAAAACGAGACGACGACATGACGCCGCTTGGCGTCGGCGCGTCGAAATGATGCAGGGAGCGAGATGAACAAACACAAATATCGCGGCGATCGCGCTGGGAACTTTGCCCGCATTTAATGGCCTCTGTCGTGGAGACTACTGAGGAGAGCATCAAACATCAAACACCGTGATCGACGGAAAAACCTTGAGCCAACGGCCCGCCACTAACCGTGACTCCGTGAGAGTCTCCGAGTCAGAGCCACTGGCTCAGCAACGTACAATGACCGTGACACGGTCTTCCTTTCGGTGGTACGTACTACGAAACCCCGAGATCGTAAGGAACCTGCGATTTATCTGATTCTTTGTCTCTAGAGCCTTTGTTCTGTTCCGAATGGACGGGAAACGGCGCCAAGCCAAACCTACTAGGCACGATAAACGTCCTGACCCCCGCAGGGAACAAGGTCCTTTCGATTGGGGCACGATGAACAGGATAGGACGAAACGAAGAAGTGGCACATGCCAGTACCGTGGCCCCCTCGCCACATTCCGTCTCTTCTGTTCTCTTCCGCATCGGGGGGCGTTTTCATAATCGACGGCACCCAAGACGTTGCGTCGTTTGTCCACTCGTCCTTTCACAACCAAGTTGTACTGCTGTTCCGAACGCGCACGATCGCTCCAATGCCACGCCAGCCATTGGCATGAAGGAGAAGTAGACAGGCTTCGCTGTCACGTCCCCTATCGATCAGTGGCTTGGCACGTCCGATGATACTTATCTGGACGGACAGCCACCGTGGCAAACGCCTCGAGGAAGGAGGTTTATCAGAAGCCCCGTTACGAACGTGAATTCTCCGCCAACGTCCACTCGCCAACGACTTTCTCGCCCTCTTGCCCTTGTCGTGTACCCATCGTATGGAATCCAATGACGAGGTCCTGACCTCACAACCAAGCGCGCCAAGACCTGCCTTTGGTGTGTGCTCCAACTTCAATGATGGTAGAGCGTTCTGATATGATATGCCACGCAGAGATGTTCCACCGTGAACTGCACCGACGAAGCGTAACCCCGATCATGAAGGTAGTTTACAATATATATGTGTGAACCGGGATCAAGCGCTAGAACGCGGTCACGTTAAGGGTATGTAAGGCCTAGGGTTCACAACCAATTACGTGCCCCCTCTCCCCTAGCACGTGCCCGCACCACATGGATCATGCCAGCACAGTCGCACGCGCTTCCTTGTCCCCCTTTTTTCACTTTCAATTTCCTCCGCCCCCTTTAGGACGCACCACAGCTTGAGAGGTGAGTTGTCCGCATCGATGCTTGTTCGTTGGTTCACATATCCAGACTCAGATCTAGAGGCGTGTGGTGTCGCATTTTCCCCTCGTCTTGCAATTGCTCTTCTCCGGACGTCCGAGGGCATGACCGAAGATTAAAGTGGTAAACCGGGCCGGGATCAAGGGCCGCTCCCGCCGCATGGATGATATCACATCACGCGCGTGTTTTTCTGTCGGTAAGTTGGGTCGCCGGAGTCATTTGCGTATCAAGACGGTTCGCGCCACTGGTATGGGCGGGCCACATTACGGAACGAGCCATGGGCCCTTGCCGCTGAATCGTGTGGTAACCGTGCCTTCGTCGTCGTCCGTATGTAATTCCCCAAACGCGGAAACAGGTCACCCATGGCGGAGTGGGCGAGAACAATAATGTGGGTGTGTGATAAAGGAACTTTGTGCCCTGAGACGATGCAAAAATTTTCACAAGGTCCGGGGACCCGGGACGGGTTCACGGATGGAATGGAAGAGCGATTTGAAAGATGATTATGAATCAGATGCTGTTGGCGAGCATTGCTTCGTGCACAACAGCGCGTGGACGTGGGTTTGGAGGGAGCAGGATACACCGCGGTATGAGAGGAACTAGCTGAGGCACTATACATTAGGCATGATCGCTGACATATACAAAAAGTCTCCGAGGATAGAGATTTTCCAAGATCCACCCGCGAGGCTTAGGGACTGGAGAACCCTTGGTCCAGGAACTCATTTAGTAGATACTCTGAACTCTGCAAAAATAAGATATTTAATAGGTTACACGGACTGTGTCAGGAAAGTCGCGGGGGACGAATATCCTGAAATATCTCGAGGGGGGGGAGGGGGAGCCAACGGACGTTCTTCGACACGGTGGCTTTGCAAGTGGCATTTTGTTTTTCCAATTCGAGGTGCTGCCATCAGCCGGAAGTATAGGTGGAATAAGGATGTACCAATGACCCTGATCCACGGCGAAGGGCACGCGCGGGAAGACCGGAGATGAGATGTGGCCGGAGACTTGTGTTTGCGGTCTTGTCTTACCACACAGAAGACCGGGCGTGGAATTTAGCGGGCCGCCGAGTTGAGAGAGGGCACAGCTCGCCATCACGCGATGGTATGGGCGCCGTATGATACGAAACGAGTTGTCTACCAACACGGGTGGTGAGCAGCTCGGGAGACACTGTCAAAGAGCAGTACGTCGGGGTGTGTGACGAAAAAAAAGAGCGGATAAAAATACAAGCTTCTACATAAATAACGCTAGTGAAGGGGATCGAGGCTATTATTTTTGGTGCAATGAGATAAAAATGAGGTTCATAAAGCGATCCTTGACGTCGCTTGGGAGGACGAGTTTGGATCAGGCACGAGGAAGAGGCGGCCGATTTGAAAGAAGGAGGATGTTCGATCGGCAGGTCCCAGTGGATGGGAGGAGGACGGGAGGCCGGCTGAGTCAGCCGCGTGGGGAGAGCGTCTGCTGCGGAGAACCGATGCAGGAGGGAGTGGGAACACGACTAGTGGTGCGGGCCAGATTAGGAAAGATAAACAGACCCCAGGTCATCGTTCTTTCCCGAAAGAGGGAATAAGGAATCGCGATCTGGGAACCCGGATCTGGGCTGAATCTGATGAGCGCCGTTTGGAGTTGTTGCGTTCGGCACCCGGTCGCGGAATAATTACATGCTGCCAGTGGAAAGATACAAACTTGAAAGACCCGCTCTCAAACGACTCCCATCCTTCTTCCTCTTCCAAGTCGACCACCACCACCGAACTAGACTCCCCTCGATTCTAATTGTCATGGGCAGGAGAAAGATCGAAATTCAGCCCATCACCGTACGTCCCGCTTCCTCGCCAAGAGCGACTATTCTCGCTTCCTCCTGCCCCGGATGCTCCTCTCCAATTTTACCCTCCTCCTCGTTCCATCTTTGACTCGCATTCACTAACCACCTCTTATACATAGCACGAGCGTAATCGCTCAGTCACTTTTTTAAAGGTAGCATTTCGGCTATTTTTGTTCCCTCCCGGCTTGGCACTTATATTATTATCGTCTTCTCCTCCCGTAGCGCAAGAACGGTCTCTTCAAGAAAGCCTACGAGCTCGGTGTCCTCTGCTCTGTCGACGTCGCCGTCATCATATTCGGTGCGCCCGCCATTCTCTCTCTTCATCCTCCATCTCACCGCCACACCCATCCAGAGGAACGGGCCGGCCACAACTTGAAGCTCTACCAATACTGCTCTGGTGATATCCAGGACATCGTACAACGCCACATCAGAGTACGTCGTCGACCCCCACCGTCCCACTCCTGCTTGACCTTGCCCAGTACGACGGTGAAAAGGACACCCGCACCCCTCACGACTTCGCCAACAATCCAAACCCCAAAGCCGATGATGCCGCCGATGGTGACGACGACGACGTGGACGACGATGACCCTGACTCTAACCCCCGTGGCGCAAGCAAAAAAAGCCGTCTGGATGCCAAGCTGAAACAAGATTATGGCAGCAACAGCAAACTCGCTCCCCAAGGAGGAGATTTAACGCTAAACGTTGACGTTTGTGCCGGTACTTTGCATCGCTGCTATCTGCTCAAAGTCCGATGACAGATGAACGATTACCCACTCCATCGGCCTATGACCATTCCCCAACCACCCATTCCGCTTCACTCCTCTCAACTGCCATCCACAAGTGGCGTTTCTTCTATTCCTATCTCAACGGAACGTCATACCTCTTCTGGTTGGTCACTCTCTACCACCGGTCGACCTAGTTCTCAAAAGAAACCCCGTCTAGCACCTAACGTTGGCGCAGGTAATAGCACAAAACTCACACCCGACGATTCCCTGTATAATGGGTACCTCCCATCCCCTACCTCCGCCCATACGCCGAGCAATTACCGACAGAATGGGCAGACCTCACACCAAATGCCCTATAATTATCAGCAACCATTTCTTCCTTCATCGTCCTTTGACTTCCCGTCATCGTCGAGAGGAACTACATTGTCGCGCACTGCCGGATATAACCAACGAACGTCTAGTTACCATCAGGATGCCCAGATGCATGGAATGTATCAACAGTTGATGCGACACAATCTGCCCTCCGGCCAACCACCAAACGGTGCCAGCTCACGCACTCAACAATCTCCAGACATACTGTCTGCATTCCTGGATAACGACGACCATAGACAACCACCGACGCACGCTTCCCAGTTCGCTCCATTAGACTGGCCTTCACATGGACCGTCGCAAACGCAACCACAAGCACCGCCGCCACCGCAGCAGGAATCAGGTGAATAAGACCCGTCCGCTTCTGATCGCACGCCACTCACTCGTGTACAGGTCATACCGGAGAAACAACCTGGCTGGATTTCCTGTCCCATAATGCCCCACAACCTGGCGGACAACAACTGGACATGTCCCTCCCGCTCGCCAACGGGCGAGATTCGTTGTCGTGGGAGCGTGATAGGGAGATACAGCACTACGTGCCCTCAGAGCGCGGAGGTGGGCATATGGACAAGAACCTGACGAATGGTACAGGGCTTATCTCACCCCCTTCGCGTAAGCGACCTCGAGCGGACTCTGCTGCAGAGGACAGCCGACGATCTTCACCGATCACACGGGGTAAAGCGGGCATTGGTCATGACCTGCTTGATCCAAACGGAAATGGGCGAGCGCCCGGCATCAAAGAAGAATAGCGCATTGAAATTCGCATCTTCTATCATTTTTCTGTCATTCTCGTCGACTCCATTCTTAAAATGCGATGGACTATCGACGATCCTCGTCCGCTTTTATTTGCTTTCTTTTCGGAATATTCGAATATTAGACCTGAGATTATGTTTATGCTGTCGAAAGCGCGTATGTGTACTATGTATAGGAAACGCAAGGACTTTTATTTCGTCATAACATAGGCAAATCAAACCGTTACCTCTCATACTCCCGGGACAATTTCGTCTGAGGAAAAGACTTGGAACCCAAAAATAATGCCGATGTG
The DNA here is from genome assembly GCA_038090255.1 of Austroboletus niveus. Classification (NCBI taxonomy): domain Eukaryota; kingdom Fungi; phylum Basidiomycota; class Agaricomycetes; order Boletales; family Boletaceae; genus Austroboletus; species Austroboletus niveus. Next base: position 11,950 of record JBBPMJ010000588.1, on the reverse strand, counting down.
CATTGCCAAACGCAAAGGAAGCCTAACAATCTAATATAAACCCACGGTCAGACTAGAGCATAAAAAGTTTCCAGAGCGGTGGTCACCAACAAGGACGAGCGTCGTCAGGCCGTCCAGCCTAACCATTTTATCTTGTTCTTTTTATTTATTCTCTACAGCCACTCTGACGCGATCGTGATGTGACCTGGCAGCCGGGTTCGCCATCCCTGCCACACGATTCCCTGGTCCCCAGGGTCGGTGCTGGCCGGATGCCACTGTCTTGTCCTTTAATCGTTGATCAACATCGTGACCCGAAATTTGAGTCTGGACTGCGGTTCCACGGTCATATCGCACGCCCATTTCTCGTACGATCCGACTGAAAGAAGTTTGAAAAGTTTTTGCCAGTCCCCGGGTTCTAGTGTAGTCATCTATCGGCGTTTGTTGGCGAACGAAGCGGGTCTACTCGTTTCTTCGTTTGTAACAATGGAACGTGAAATCTTGATGCGGCGGGTGTCGCGACTCTGGACTGTGTCGTTTCGCTCTCGATTCTCGCGTTACGCTTGATTGGAATCTCTTTGGCGAGTGCTACTTGTGCCCTTTCTGGTGCCGTAGAGTCTGGCAGTGCGGTCGGTGCTTCGCCACAACGTTCTGAAGCGTCCGTGGTGGCACATATGCGCATACGAATCGGATTGTCTTCTTTTCCGTACAAAAGCCTCTTGATCACTGTCCCGACTCGGAGCGCAGGGGAAGGGGACGATAGTGGAGTGGTGGATTTACTGGACGTCGACTCGAGAGGAGCAGAAGTCCCGCGGATGGATAATCCGGATATGCACTGCCACATTCTGCGCGCCATTACGCAACTCGGGTTCAGCGTTCCACATTGTCACTGCTCCACGTTCCTGTCATGCGTCAATGTGCGCAACGTGGACGCCACCAACCTGAAGGCATCGTGCCGTTGGGGCGCTCCACGAGTATCGGAAAACGACTCGAGGTTCTTCATCTTCCCCATTCCTGGCCTCACCGCCCCCCGGGAAGGATCGGGAAGCGAGTCGAGTTTCTCAGCGCTCCGCTATCGTGCCTAGCACGCGCAGCATGTGCACACCACCAAGGTTGCCCTTTGGGTTCATGCAACGACGATTTCACTAGAGAATAATATCAACTGCGATCATCGGAACGACGTTGGCCCGTTACCACTCTCCTCCGCACAATCACCAGCCAGCCCAATGACAATGACCAATCCAATAACGGCATGTTCGGATCGAATGGCTCTATCACTCGTCAATGATTTTGTTTGCGGCGAGGCTTCCGAGCGGTCGCGAATAGAACGCCGGCAAACTGCTTTCGAGAATGAAGAAAAGAACTTCGCTATTCGAAACAAGGACTTGGCGGCAAGGTACGTTGTGTTTTCCGTTCACCGACCGGCGATTTTAACGCGTCCCATTGTTGACTTTTTCGTGACAAAAGGAACGCACTTTGTCCGCCGGAGCGCACTATCCCCACCCGGTCTAGCCAGGGGTGGACAAAGTAAAGTTATGCCAACGAGACCAACCCGCATATGGCACCGTGAACGACGGACGTCATGGTTTGTATTCAGGGGATTGGGGGGCAAGAGAAGAAGGGGCGAGAAGAAAAAAGGTCATATGGGCACTAATTCGCGGTATTCGCTTGTCGGAATCGGTCAGGTTGGCGCTGGGCATTACGAATCCAAGACGGATATGGCTGTTTCATTGTGTAGGTGGGTTTGATTACCATTGATGTGGTTGTGTGCGGAGAGCCTAACCGTGTTTATAGCATGCTATGCAGCGTGGACTCATCATGATACCGACTTTGCGTTTGCTTACGATAATCCGGGACAAGGACTTTTTCTTTGCAAACGCATAAATTTTTTTGGTTGCTACACTGTTGAGTAACAATAGAGTCCCATCGTCAGATCGGCGCGACTCGGAAGAACCACAGGCGTCGATAAGAACGCCACAATTTAATTGAGGTAGGTCAATGAACCCGTTTCCTCCCGTTTACATATTAGCCTGCACGCTCATATTTTTATGATGTCCCATCCAGAAATAGAGCGTCACGTCATTTAAACCTTTTGTAAAAATTGCCACAGGCATCATACATAAGGAAAAGGGAGGTAGTACGTGAACAATACGTCACAATTATGTAGCCAATATTGTTAACATCGATTCTACGCAGCTCGGACGATTCGGTTGAGACAGCGCATATTGCACACACGCACGATGACGAGATGAGGACAGGAAAGTTTGCCATTCTCTGACAATGTCAAGCTTCTCCTGTTGGGTTCTAATGTGAGGAAACGTTTCCGGATCCTTCTCTTGATATGATTCACGAATTTGTTCACCTACTTCGACACAGCGTCGCTCGTGAGTGGCCACCTGTTCTGATACTGTTTCACACCTACTGATGCCGAATCGCGTTGACATCATGTCCGACGTTCCGTCATTGTGACCAACGACAAGGCCGGTGGACAATGACAACGAGGCCGATGCGGCCGACGATATGCCGATCTGTAAGTTCAACCGCCATGCCCGTAACCCGACTGACACACCTGCAGCCTTGAATGGCCTCAGATCTGCAACCTGAACGACACATTCCGGATGTTTGCAGCCTTGCGACTGGGCGTCTATCCACGTCATTTGGAATCAAAACGATGTATCTACAGCTTTGTAGCCTTGTTTACAGCCTTACTGACATTATGCAACCCAGACGATGTATCCGCATCGAACTCATAATGTCATTTCCTTTCCTTTCCTGCTCAGCGTGTGATCATCATGCACTAGCATGTTCACTTTTCGTGCTCTTCTATAGATTTGTATTACTTTTTGTGGACAGTACGAGTTGCTTTTTAAGCTCAAAAAAGCAGAAAAAAAAATGAAAAATGTAACTTGTAGATCACTGCGAGCCCACTCTGCCAAAGACTCTGATCACTTTCATCTGCAACAAAAACTCATGTTGTATATCACATCTGTTTACAAGAAGCCAAAATATTATTATAAAAGAATGCGGTATGTAAAAAGCTGGCCAGCAGCAAATCTATCCAATACCATCAATACTCATCATGTCAGACCTGGGATGCCACTGCTAATGCCAAAACTTGTGAACATAATAACAATGTAGCTCTGAGTGAAGCAATATATTATTAGTGGGGGGAGGTTGGGAATATTGGGAATGCAGGGTATCCCAATGGTGCAGGGACAAGAAGGACAAGTGCTTAGGTGGGAGACTCACCAAGCAATAGAGCAGTAATGCAAACAGAGATGGTAGAGCGAGGGAAGAGGAATATTCCTGAGCTCTGAAGATATGGGTGCAGAAGAACTATGTTCATTATTTCTCCTGGGTCTGTCCCAGGGTTTATATAGCTACACCAATAATTGTACATGTTGTGGAGCTCTCCAGATAAAGATATTCTATGGAAACATCTAGAAATCCATAGAACTAGTCATATGGATGATAAAAAGATAAGGAAGTCCAAAAATAGCAAAGAAGTGATTTAGTGGACACATAAACTCATGCCTCAAGTGTCCTGTGACATGCTGGACCAAACAATGGGCCCAAACTACCATAAGAGAGTGAAAACTCTCAAGACTCTTATCTATGATGTGTTTTATGAGTAATATGGAAAGTGTAATCAATGGATTGGTCTAGACACTGTGTGACAGTGTCTATTACCATTCTAGGCACATGGCTATGGATACAAATGAATACCATGGTCTTACCACACATTCTTACTACACAAGTGTAGTTCATGTCATAGACTTATCCTAATGAATTAGGATTAGATCTTCAACAGGTAATGGCAGTGCACATGAAGCCATGACTGGTATCACAGGTTTTGTAGGGAACATATATGTTCGCATGGCACTGTGCAATATTTTTACCTATATACACAAATGCACCTTCTTTTATGCAATAGGAGCCAGATGTTAATATAGAATAATTTGAGTTCGCCTGCTGTGCAGCTAGTCCATTGTTTGTGCTATATGGATAGGGGTCTGAGCAAGTCAGAACACAATCAAGGAAATGTTTCACTCACAGATGATGGGTAACTGATGATCAGGTGGACACATTTGCATGTTATGCACTGGGTTCGGCCCTTGAATCCATATACCTGGTGGATGTTAGCCTTTGTCAGGACATGGGCAACCATCTGTGCATGTGTCATGATCTTTTTCGCTTACTCATACCTACACCCTCATGTGACTTCTTACTCATCCATATCACGTGTAGATATTGTTCCACGATGTTCTATCGTCATTCCACGGACTATTACCATAGTAGGAGATCTTACCTGCCCTATACCTTACGCACGGACCAAGTCCCCATGTATATAAGGTGGACACTCATCGTAGGAGCTCCTTACTTTCAGTTTATTCATTGTTTTTGCAAGTAACCTTAGGGCAACCTAGGACCTTTCATCGAGTCCTGATATAAAACCGAAAGTAACCTTCCTGCCTTGCCCACCTGACGTTGCCGTCGTTCACACCTCGCTCATCGCGTCATTCATACCTCGTCAACCACCTATCCCTCCAACACTACCGACGTCTACCCCGACCTTCACCATTGCTCGCATCCTTGCTGTACTGCTTCGATCCACGCTCCGTTGACACCTCTCCTTCCTGCTTCACGTCCTGCCCTCTGGCTGTCTGAGTCGCTGAGTTATCGCACCGGCAGCAGAGCGTCCTCGCCATACAAATCGACGGCAACAAGTCTTTAGACTTCCATCACCGGCACTAACAGTTTACGCCAGGCATATATACCGAGCCATCGAGCTAGTCATCGCCTTGTTCTTTCTCATCATCAGCTTGATAAGAAAGATCGTACGCTGGATTATTTGTCATCCACCTTGGACCTGGTCCGCACCACCTGCACGATCTTAGAAGGACTTGTATTAGTCTTCCTCCTCACCTACCTCCAACTCGCATTTCGAATCATCGCTGTCGAGCCTGTTGCCTTAGTGCCAGCACTGCAGCCGCCCCTTCCTCTCCAACCCCTACGCTCCACGACAGACATAGAGGACTCATCCAAAGACGAGCATACTGTTTACGAACCCTCATTATACTCTGACGAAGAAACAGTCGTCAATGAACCTGACTACTCTGACCAATACCTCCGCACCGCTCTCTCTCCTCTCGCTCTCCAAACCACTTCCCGACCCTGTCGCGGAAGCTCAGGAAACCCCGTTCACACCACTTGGCAGAATCTCCCCACCTCTTCTTAGAAAACCATGGCTCGCATTCGCTACCGTCAATCTGACTATCATCATTGTCCGGACTGCCTGCTTTTTACAGCGACATCCGACCCTCATCCCCATAAACGACATCAACGAGGAGTTTTGGCTGGGATTACGCGTTGTATCAACAAACGACGTGCTCATCAGCTTCGTGCGTTCCTCATCACCTATCGACGTTATCAAGCCGGCCAACAACTACAACGACACCAGAAAGAACTTCAATACAATCCTCCCCAAGTATCCAGGTAAAAAGACTTTTGTTCACAGAAGCTGAAATCAACGAGGATAAGGATTGAAAAGCAAGGAAAAGTTTTTATACAGTTTTAGAAAGTTTTATTTTCGCCCAACATTTCAGACGATCCCTCACCCCGACATACCCCGCGTGTACCACGCAGACCACTGTACCTCCCTTCTGGAGACCAAACCACTCCAGTTGGCTATCCTTACCTGCTACCCGTCATTAGTCGCGCTTCCTCCAGTGACACACCCCATATCATGGCTACCGAAGCACAACCCTCTACCTCCGATCCCACGTCATCTCCTCTCCGCTCTTGGCCCTTGGCTACAAGCTTCGCAGAATTCCATAATCAGTACACAGCATATATGCAACATGTTGCACAACACGGAGTACATACTGCCATGCCTCCAACCGTACCGAGCAGCCCACCAAAAAAGAAAGATAAAGCTCCAGACGTAGACGACGACCCCAAGACAATCAAACTAGGAAAATCCTATGTCGAAAAACCACCACCGTTCACTGGGAAACCGGAAGACTATACCAAATGGAGAGCCAAGTTCCGACTTTACCTAATGGGATTCGAATGAACCATCACCAATGTCGAAGAAATCAAAATGTTCCTAGGCTTTTGTGCCGACAGACCTGCTGAGGAGTTCGCCACACTTCTCATCGATAAGAACATCGACTACGAGGACTACACAGCTCACGGTTTCTTCCACACGTTTGTCGATCCCATCTTCAAGCCAGTCTACAAAGCATCGCGAGCAGAAACCGAACTACTAGGCCTCAAACAAGGATCGATGACCATCGAAGATTTCCTCCATAAACAACAAAACCTCATCGTACATGCCGAATGGTCTGAAATTGCTAATGGACGACAACTCGTATGACTCCTCCAAACAAACGCCCGCAATGCCCTCGTCAAACAAGTCGAATGCTCCAACATGAACATGACGACGAAATACAACAGCAGCTACGATGAATGGTGTAAGCGACTCACCGCCGCTGGTCAACTGTTGTCAGAAATTGCGGAACAAAAGAAAGGAATCATCAACGATGCCCCCCAACCTAAGGTCAAATTCCCCACTTGATTTGTCAAGCCTCACACCGCGACCCCAGAGACTACAGGAGTCTTTGGAGGCCGAGGCGCTCCCATGGATTTATCCAAGGCGCGAGCGACTGGAACTTGCTTCCGGTGTGCCAAGGAAGGCAAGACATCAACATGGCCTTGCACCGCTCACCCTCAAAAGAGCTCCAGCTCCAAGAATATCAAAGTCCGTGGACTCGACGTTGAATACTCGACCTTGGAAGAGTTGGAAACCGCAGTTCGAGAAGCGGATGAGATGGATTTTGTCGAAGAGGACAAGGAATGAGATCGCCTCGTTCTCAAGGTACGTCACCAGTCAGAATTTGTACTTGTAGTGTTATGGTCAGGGGCGCCCGGGTTATCAAACCTAAGGACGGCGTGGCAGTACCAGAAACTGTGCTTAATTCCCCTTCTCGCTCCACTAACAAATTCTCTCTCCTTGATGTAGAAGAGATCTCAGATCTGGATTGCGAAAGCAACCAAAGTCCTAGTTTGCCAGCTATGCAAAAGCCAAATGTACCTTCGCCCCCTCTGGGCGTTACAGCCTCTATTCCATCCGGGGAATATGCAATCAAACGGCAGGCAAAGACCAAGGTTGTTAGTAGAAAGGAAACGACTCCACCGCGTACGATCCTTACAAGAAAGGATCGTGGATGGAAGTTCACAATCAAATCCTGGTCCACACAGTGGATCAAACAAATCGCCAATGACACACCTGACGAACGGCTCATCACTCATTTACGAGCCTTCGTCCATGATACCTGTCTCTCCGAGGTCAACGCTGAGCTAATCACGGACCTTCGGAATGCTTCCCACGACGCTGCCGAATTCATGTTACTCAAGCTAACTCAGAAACCTCAATATCGAACAAAGAAACCCTCTCCTAATGCCTTCGAGATTCTGATCGTCCTCGGGACAGACTCAGGCAAGGAAGTAAAAGCCATCGCATTAATAGACTCAGGATGCATGGCTTCCGCTATCGACATTGACTTCGTACGAGAACATGAATTAGAGCAAAAACCACTGCCCCGAGCCATACCTGTCTACAACGCCGACGGAACCGCAAACACCGAAGGAGCAATCACACATTACATAGATCTAAAAGTGATTATCGGAGACCATCAATCTGCTATTCCCTTTTCGGTGACACGTCTATCCTTGCAAGCGGTTTTCCTAGGATTCGACAGGTTAAGGCAATACAATCCCCACATTGACTGGCAGACAAAGGAACTCAATTTCGCACCAGAAACCACGCCACTATGGGAGTACGATGATGCAGAAGCTGAAGACCGCGTCTTCCAGATCGAAAATAAATACATCGCAACTATGGCAACAGACCTTGCCGCCACCGCTAACCAAGGGAAACAAGAAATCCCTTTCGAACAAGTAGTCCTGAGTGAATATCACGAGTTCCGTGATGTATTCGCGAAAGAAAACTTTGACGAGTTACCTCCTTGTCGACCCTGGGACCACACGATCGAATTAAAACCCGGCAACCATAAGGTCGATTGCAAAACCTACCCACTATTGTTAAAAGAACAAAAGGAACTTGACGTATTCCTTGAAGAGAACCTTTTCACGGGCCGTATCCGCCCCTCGAAATCTCCTTTCACGTCACCCTTCTTCTTCGTCAAAAAGAAGGATGGAAAACTCCGACCTGTCCAGGACTATCGCAAGCTAAACGAAGCCACCATCAAGAACCGATACCCTCTCCTGCTCATCGAGGAGATCGTTTAAAAGCTTTGCGGAGCAAAGTTCTATTCAAAAATGGACATCCATTGGGGTTATAATAACGTATGCATGAAGGAAGGAGATGAGTGGAAGGCTGCCTTCCGCACCAATCAGGGACTCTTCGAGCCCCTCGTCATGTTCTTTGGACTCACAAATTCCCCCGCCATGTTCCAGACGATGATGAATCACATCTTACGCGACCTCATCGCAAAAGAAGTGGTCATCGTCTACATGGACGACATCCTTGTATTCACCAAGACTCTCGACGAGCACCGACGTGTCATCCGAGAAGTTCTCTCTTGTCTTCGCGAGCATAAACTATTGCTCAAACACACTAAATGCGAATTCGAAACAACCACTACCGAATATCTTGGACTCGTCGTCTCGGACGGAACCATTGCCACCGACCCCACCAAAGTCGACGCCATCTGAACCTGGCTGACTCCCACCTCTCGCACTCAAGTTCGCTCGTTCTTGGGTTTCCTCAACTTCTTCCGCCGCTTCATCAAGGACTTCGCGGCCATTGCACGTCCACTCAATCGCCTCACCAGCGATAAAAACCCTTTTGAATGGACTGCCGCCTGTCAAACCTCCTTCGACACCCTCAGGGATGCGCTTATAAATGCACCCATTCTCTCACTCGCCTCTGACTTCGATCCCTTCAGGATCGAGACTGATGGTTCAGGCATAGGACTCGGAGCTATCCTCTCCCAACACCAGGGAGGACTCTGGCATCCGATTGCGTACCTGTCACGGTCTCTTTCTGATGCAGAAAGAAACTATCATGCTGCCGATCTGGAATTCGCCACCATTATTGAAGCAGTTACTACTTGGCGACAATATTTATTAGATGCCCATGTCCTCTTCGAGATCCTCACGGATTATCAAAACCTCACATACTTCGCTGTCCTGCAGGACCTGTCCCGCTGTCAAGCATGCTGGAATCAAATCATGCAGGAGTTCCATTACACTCTTGTCCACCATTCCAGTAAAACAAATCCTGCCGATCCTCTGTCCCGGAGGTCAGACTTTGAAAAGGGGGTGAAGGACGATAACAAAGGTGTCACAATTTTTCCCACTCTTTTACAGCAGAATCATATGTCAACGGCTGTGGAGAACGCGTTGACATCCGACCAGGACTTTGTTTCTCTCTCTATAGACATTAACGCTCTCCCTATTTCTAATACAGACATTTATTCGAACACCATGGACATGCATATGCTAGTGGCAATGCGTGTAGCCGAACAAACTCTTTTATCTTCATCATCTATCTCACAAAGAATAACGGACTTACAGCACCTTAGAGATTCCAAAGTAGTACGTGCACTTGCGCAACATGACAACTGTTTCTCCATTCGCGACTCACTCATATACTTTAAAGATTTCCTCTATGTACCAAAGGACACATCCCTCCGAAATGATATACTAACTAATATTCATAGCCACCCTACGTCGGGACATCCAGGAATACGGGCCACCACACGGAAAGTTCAGGAACAATACTATTGGCCAACGTCGGCCAAGGATATCAAAAGATTCATCAAAGGCTGTGAAGCCTGCCAAAAGAACAAGGCCATCACAACGCCTCGTCATACCCCACTGCAGCCAAACGAGATCCCACGACAACCATGGGAACACATCTCGCTGGATCTCATATCTCCGCTCCCAGAATCGCAGGGAAGCAACGCCATACTAGTCATAATTGATCGTTTCTCAAAGATGATCTGACTCTTCGGTGTTCGAGACACGATCAACTGCAAAGGCATTGCGACGATACTCCACGATGAAATCTTCAAACTCCATGGTCTCCCAACCAAGGTTATCTCAGATCGAGGACCTCAATTTGTTTCCACCTTCATGACCGAACTTCAGAAGCTTCTTGGCATCACACCTAACCCCTCCACAGCATTCCACTCTCAGATGGACAGACAGACAGAACGATACAATGCCTGGGTCGAACAATACCTACACATCTATATCAACCACCGTCAAAGCGACTGGAAGGAGTGGCTCCCCATGGCCAAGTTCGTGCATAATCACAATCCTCGTTCCACCACTCAACAAACCCCATTCATGCTCAACTATGGACATGAACCGCAAGTCAATGAGGACTGTCGCACATCCATCCACAGCGAATCAGCCATGGATTTTGCCAAGCAGATGATGACATTACGCGCTCAAGTGGCCGAAGCCCTGAAGATAGCCAATGAGGACATGAAAAAGTTTTACGACCGCTCCGTATGACCCGCAGAAGACTACAAGCCAGGAGATCTAGTTTGGCTAGAGGCTACTCACATCCGCACCAATCGACCTATGAAGAAGCTGGACCAGAGGAGATACGGTCCCTTCAAAATCCTCACTAAGGTTGGTGTCACCTCGTACAAACTTGACCTACCACATAAATGGAAGACTATTCACCTGGTTTTCCATGAGTCGATTCTGCACCCTTATACTCCCCCCGCATCGGGGCCCATTCCCACACCTCCTCCTCCCAACCTCATCGATGACATCCCGGAGCAAGAAGTCGAAATGATCGTCAACTCCCGTCAACGCGGAGAACGATTCGAATATCTTGTTCACTGGAAGGGTTTCCCAGTCGAAGAAGACGAGTGATTAACCAATACCAACCTTCGTCACGCGCAGGGTGCAGTAACACGATTCCACCACTTACATCCCACTGCCGCATGCCCTACCACTCGACTCTGACTCCGACCCGTGGATGTAGCCTCACCTCCCGCAGTCGTCACCGAACAAAAGTCTCACACCGTCTCCCCATCCTCCTCCATCTTTTCGGATCCAGGATTCCTCGAATATCGCAAATGCTTCAAACGGTTTGACGATTCCATGTTCGAGATTCCTGACCTGCCGCCGCTACCTACCCCGGTCCCGCATTCCCAGATTCATTGGTCCTTCTGCAAGGATCCCTACTGTTGTTACCATGCCGATTCATGAGGACATGAACCCTTAGAGAGGGGGTAATGTCATGATCTTTTTCGCTTACTCATACCTACACCCTCATGTGACTTCTTACTCATTCATATCACATGTAGATATTGTTCCACGACGTTCTATCGTCGTTCCACGGACTATTACCATAGTAGGAGATCTTACCTGCCCTATACCTTACACACGGACCAAGTCCCCATGTATATAAGGCGGACGCTCATCGTAGGAGCTCCTTACTTTCAGTTTATTCATTGTCTTTGCGAGTAACCTTAGGGCAACCTAGGACCTTTCATCGAGTCCTGATAGCATGATACATATGTCACCATAATCACAATGCTTGGAGCATGTGTAGCAAGAGATTGTTGCAGCAGAGATGAAGAGGGCAAAATAAAGTGCAGCAAAGAGGAATGATTTAGAAGAAAATATTATCTTACAGAGATGGGGACCAGAATAAGGAAGAACTCTATCATGCTTTATAGTAGTGGTACTCAAGTATCAGGACTTCTAGAAAGGCCCTTAGGTTGCCCTTTAGGTTACTTGACAAAACAATGAATAAACCAAAGATGGGGGGTTTCTACGATGAAGCCCTGCCTTATATATATGCAATCTAGTGCATGGACCACTATATAGGGCAGGCATGGAACCATCTAGGGTATATGCATAAGTGTTCATGGAAATGAATGGAATGCCATGGAAATAGCTGTCACCATGTGATATGAAA
>JBBPMJ010000587.1:0-20331 GCA_038090255.1 Austroboletus niveus | reverse complement strand
TTGGACATTAGTGTCATAGTGTATTTAGACAACATTCTCATCTTCTTCAAAGACATGGCCTTCCACAAGGAGCATGTCGAGGAAGTTCTCTGCCATCTTCACAAACATGGACTTTACACAAAACCCAAAAAGTGCAAGTTCCATATGGACTCCACGGAATATTTAGATTATTGGATATCTTTGTCTGACCTAACCATGTTGCCGGATAAGATTCAGTCAATCCTTGACTGGCCAGAACCTCAGAAGGTCAAGGATGTCCAATCCTTCCTCAGATTTGCTAATTTTCATAGAAGGTTTATCCACAACTACTCCAAGATCGTCATTCCGCTTACCTGCCTCACCCGCAAGGATGCCCCTTGGCAATTCATGAATGCCTGCCACTCTGCTTTCCAGGCACTGAAAGCTGCTTTCACTTCTGCTTCTATTCTCACTCATTGGGCTCCTGATGTTTCGATTATTGTAGAAACTGATACCTCTGACTATGCTATTGTGGGTATTCTTTCCATGAAGTGCCCTGACATCAAAGTCTGCCCCATTGCCTACTACTCTTGGACATTGACCTCTCTGGAGCTCAACTACAATACTCATGACAAGGAGCTGTTAGCTATCCATGAAGCATTCCATATCTGATGGCATTACCTTGAAGGCTCTGCGACTCTGGTTGATGTGGTCACTGACCATAAAAATCTAGAGTACTTCTCCACCACCAAACTCCTGACCTGCCAGCAAGCCCGCTGGTCGGAGTTCCTCTTCCAATTCAACATGATCATCTGTTTCTGCCCAGGCCAACTTGGTGCTAAACCCAATGCCCTCACTTGATGCTGGGATGTCTATTCCAAAGAGGGGGATAAGGACTACACTCAAGTCAATCTGCACAATTTCCACCTCATTTTCACCCAAGAGCAACTCACTGCGTCCCTACGAGCTACGTACTTTGCATTCCCTGTCCTCTGTGCAAGTACTCTCTTTGACCTCGAGAAGCTCCACAGTGATATTCTCTTCACTCTCCCATCCAACCCTCTTGCCACTATACACATGACTAGATCTCCTGACCCTTCCTCCATACCTGACACTCTCTCCACTTCCCACTGGACTGTAGACGCAGATGGTTACCTCTGTCTCAATGGCTGCATATATATCTCCAGCATCAATGATCTCCATCTTTGCATTCTCTGTTTCAAGCACAATCATCCCCTCTCTGGTCATTTCAGTCAAAACCGCACTTTGGAACTAATCTGCCATAAATACATCTGGCCAGGCATCCATACCTTCATCAAAGAGTACATATCCTCTTGTACTTCCTGTGCTTGCATGAAAGTTCTGAGGCACAAGCCCTACAGGCTTCTAAAACAGCTTCCCAACACTAAAAAGCCATGGAATTCCATATCTATAAATTTCATTGAGCAACTCCCAGCCTCCTCCAGTTATACCACCATCCTTGTCATTGTGGACTGCCTATCCAAGCAATGTATATTCATCCCGACAGATGACAAGGTGACTTCCCTGGAGTTGGCCAAGCTATTCCTACTCCATGTGTTCTCAAAGCACAGAGTACCATCCCATGTCACGTCCAACTGAGGTTCCGAGTTCATATCACATTTCTTCCATTCTCTTGGCAAGGTGCTTGATATCCATCTTCACTTTACCTCCAGGTATCACCCTGAGAGTGATGGACAGACTGAATGGATGAACCAGACACTGGAACAGTACCTCCATATTTATTGCAACTATCAGCTGGACAACTGGGCTGAACTCCTGTCCCTCATGGAGTTTGCCTACAACAATGCTCTGAATGCAACTACTGGCATCTCTCTGTTCTTTGCTAACAAGAGTTATTACCATCCACCCTGAACATGACCTCACTTCTGCCCATGCCAGAGAATACTCAGTCGACCTTGACTCCCTCCATGAATTCCTCTGTGAAGAAATGGCCACAGCACAGAAGTGATACCAAGGACCTGCTGATGCAAAATGATCTCTGGCCCCTGACTTTAAGTCAGAGATCTGGTCTTCATTAAAGCAAAGTATTTTAATTCAACTCATTCATCTAAAAAGCTCTCTGAGAAGAATTTAAGTCCATATCTGATCATTGTGCAAGCTGGCTCTGTCTTCTTCATGCTCTACCTCCCTGACTCTATGAAATCCATTCACCTGGTTTTTCATGTCTCATAACTTGAACCTTCAGTCCTCAACAGCATTCCCAATCGTGTGCAACCTCTACCCCCTCTGGTTGAGGTTAATGGTGAACCCAAGTATGAAATCTCCAAAATCCTTGACTTCAAGTTAGATCATTGGTGAAAGACTTGCAAGATCCTCTACCTAGTCTGTTGATCTGGCTATGAAGGTACCGATGAAGAAACCTCCTGGTTACTCATGACAGAATTAGATCACGCATCAGAACTTGTCACAAAGTTCCATCTCTGGTATCCAGATAAGCCTGGTCCCCACATACCTTGATTCTGTTTTTCTCTGCTTACTTAGACTTCTCTCTGTCTCAGTTTCCTCTGTTTAGTTAGTCCACAAAATATCTCCATATATGACCTCCACTATATTTCTTTGATTTCCATTTCACTCTGTCTCATTTTCATTAACTATGTTACATTAGAAAGAAAAAGACAAAGAAAAGATTACAAAAGAAAAAAGAAAAAGCTAACTACAAGTCCTTAGGGCCTTACTGCCCATCTATCTCCACGTCCTCTTCTTTGGCATCTGCTTCATCTCTAGCGCCACTCTTATCTGTGTCCTTGTCCTCTGTTTCATCTTTCACCTCATCCTTCAACTCTGCTGTATCTTCTGCTTCTACCTGTGTTGCTTTTAACACCTTGCACATCTGTGCCATCCTTTGGGCTGATGCATGCCCCTCCTTCCTGAGGTTTTGAAGGGCAATGTCCATGTTGTAGAGTTGAAGTCATTGGGCTTCCATGCAATTTGCATGCCAGCCCACCTCTTCTTCCCTTTTTCACATATCTCGGTGCTGGGCCTGTACTAAGTCATGGATGGCCTTGGTGACTTCCATCATTGTGCTGGCAAGCTCCATTCATGGCCCGTCTGTGAGCTGCTCGTCCTCCGTCTCCATTCTCACCTTCTTCTTCGACCCTGATGCCTCCAGGCCTGCCTTCTGTTTTCTTGGCACCGGCTTCTCCACAACCTCAACCTTGTCATCATTGTCTGTCAGTCGCTTGCAGCACTGCTTGATCCCAACACACACCATGCATGACAATGCCTTCCTCCCCAGTGCTAGCACATACTCAATGTTGAGGCAGCAGCACCAGTAACATGTGTCTGGTGCATGGTCGACCTGCAGCTCGGTTGCCTTCTCCTTCCCCTTGCCCTTTTGGTGGGGCTTGGTCAGCCCGACTGGCAGTGTCTGTTCATCCTATTGGGTTGTTAGCTAAGTCCATCTTCATAGAGACGTACTCACCTCTGCATCTGTGTCTGTTGCCTCTGATGCCTTCTTCTTCCCATGCTGCTCTGCTGCGATCTCCTTCACACAACACCTCATGGCCTCCTCCTTTTTGTGTTTGCAACATTTGGCCTCTTCCACCTGACACCATGCCTGCTCTTCCTCCTCCTGATATTTACGTGCCTCTTCCTCATGCTTTTGCACCTCCTCTTCCACCCATCAGTGCTTCTCCTTCTTCTGCACCTTCACATGTTATCACCTTGAATACCTTGTCATTGTTGTCGTCATCCTTCATGAGATGTGCATCATCCCAGGTGCAGATGTCGGTGATGTTGATGAGAGTAGAGGACATGGGTAGAAAGTTAGTGAGTTGAAGCACACAACCCCTGTCTTATATGGCCCCCATCGGCAATTCTGACTCTGCTTCACAACTGCTTAGGTGACACTTTGCTGTCCACTCTGCACACACCCTCATGTCACTTATCCATCCCATCACAATTTCACTTATCACACAGATAGACCTAGCTGTCGCTTTGGCCTTCAGGGGTTCAGGCCTAAGAGGGGGATACTGTCATATCCCAGATTCTTGCTAAGTCCCCTCTGCTCCTCCATGTGCATCATCTCTGCTCTTCTGCTCCATATGTCCTCTGCTACTCCATATCCACTCTACTTCTTGTGCTCATGTACATTATGTTACATTTCCCTTTGTTCTCTTCTTAGTATAGTCTCCATTCCATCACTGCAGTGCTCAGGGTAAGGTGCACAGCTCTGGCTGTGTGACTAACCAGCACAGCAGTGGTACTTAGTTTCCTGTCACTCTGACCCTGACTTTACTACATTCAGACTTTGACCTCCATATATAAACCCACTGTATTATATCTTAGTTCTTCAGTTTGAATATCAACTTAGTTCTGTCCTCTGTTCCCTCCTTCACCATTGAGCTTGTCAATGAGTTCTCTCACTTGAGTCTTGATGACTCTCTTCTGACCTCTCATCACTTCCTACCTCCATTCTGCTCCCCTCGTAAATTAGGGACAATGGAACTGGATAAGGGTGCACCACATAAGGTGAAGCCAAAGTCCCTACCCCCTCTGACCAACTCTGGCACTCTGGAGTTTGCTACCCAGACCCCAATGGACCCATACTTAACAATTTGAGGATTTGCAAGAACAGCCCAGTCTTAAGACATCTTGTCATCACTTGCATTGCATTTGATGGTAGCATGCCAAAGAGAGAGAAGAAGATTGAACAGATTGGCAACAAGATGCATGATATCAGTTGTAATAGAAAAGATGATACCAAGCGAGCAGAAAGGCTGGAGACCAAGAATGAGAGAGGAGTACATCAATCCAGTATTTGTCTTATTCTGGGTATATACCAGTACTGTTGAAGATGCAACAATATGATGAAGGTTTGCTGTGTATTCAGCTGCACCTCTGATTGGAAGGGCAGTGGATCTGATGTCAGCATGATTGCTTTCCAGGCAGGCTTACATTGGTTTCAGTAGTGCTGCATAGTAGTGACTTTGATCTATCTTCTTTCACCCTCTAATCCCACAATACAGGCAACACCCATTCTTGCTGCAATGACCAACCATTCCATCCCAATAAGTGAGGCCAGGCCTGTCAGCAGTCTGGTAGAGGACATATATTTCAGAGCTGTAAATAAAAGGTTAGTGTAATTCTAAAGATTGAATATGACATATTGAAATATGAGATCATGAACAGAATCCCATATAATGAGCCCTTCCCTTTGGAGAGCAGAGACATGGTGCAAGCCTGGAAAGAAAAATGAATCGACATTTTGAGGCTTGTTCAGGCCAGGAATAAATCCTCCTGGAATGACATTTGCCTTCTTATAGTGCTTGTCAGGGAAAAGGTTGAGGACAACCCAAATATAGATCCAATAGTCAGACTCTTTGCTTCGATAGAGCTATGCATGATCAATAGATAACATGACAACAATGTCATTCTGTTTGATATGCCCATCAATAACAGCACCAAGAAAGTCACAATCCATGACAATGTTGTCATAGATAGGAATTTCACCAGTTGCTCTGAAGTGCAAAAGGATTTGCTGTGTGTGCATATCAAGATATGTCATATCTTGGGTGCTCTGAGGATGATAATATCATGCCTGGAGTTGCAGGCCTAGTGGGATGGTGGTAAACTTGCAAGAAGCAACTTTGTTATGTTCATTTAAGGAAGCAATCTTCTTGTGATTTCAATGAGATGTGTGACATTTTGGGCACTCTTCAAGATCCTGTAAAGGGCCAGTGTAACCCACACATGTATTTGGGCACATATCATGCTGAATTTTTTCAACACCAGTAAATGATGTAATCAACCTCTTCACTTCATGATAGCTGAGCATGGGGTGATAATGAGGAAATTTTGAGTTATGGGAGCAGTGGAACATCTCATATACAGTCTGAGCTGCATGTTTACAGCCAAAATAAGCAGTGATACTGTGCTGAATTTCAGAAGCCTCAAGGGAAATATCAGATTGGTAGGAATGGTGTTATGCTTGACATGGTCAAGCATAGGCCTGCAGTGGTTCAAGGGCTTACTGTCGCTATACAGCTAACAGGATGAGGGGGTCTGACAAGGGGGTTCCTTGACAGGGAGACTAAGGCCAGCGTAAGACTAACATCGGGTCGAAGGGAGGTCCACTTCAAGGGTCTTCCTTGGCAGAGGTTCTGGGGACCATTGAGAACAGAGGGATTAATGGGTCTAGGGATGTCGCAGGGCTAGTGACGGTTCGAGGGTTTGAAGGGAGTGTCCACTCAACAATAGGACGAGGACTGGGGGACCCAAGAGCAACTCCAAGATACTAGGTAAATTGCAGGAGGTCTAAGATAGGGAATACACCTGAGTATTGAGGGTTTATATACGCAAGCCAAAGAGTTAAGGGTAGGCAAAGGGAAAAGGTGAGTCAGCAATGGAAAGCAATGGAATTGCGAAGAAGCTGAGTCACTATGGAGTGGATGCAATGGCATTGGACAAAGGTTGGTAATACAGATGTGGATGAGTTACACTAAATAAGTTAGCAGTAATGGGAAAGCGATGGTAAAAGAAAAGGACCCAAGCAGGGCTTGAACGGCGAGAGTCAAGGTCCTTTGATGTACACAGTAAGTAATCATAGGGAAAAGAAAAGAGAGGCCCAATGAATCATAACAAATGGCAGATATGTTCCAATGCTTCACCATCAAGCTGTGAGACAGGATTATTGAGAAAGATCCTCCTTAAAGTGACAACAAAGTCCATATCCTCTTTCATCTGGGAAAGTATTGCACTGAAGGATAAGACCTCGATGTTGATGTCAATATGAGGGCAGTGTGTATTACAATTTATTGGATCCCTATTCTTTTTCCCTTACTTATACTTATTATATACATTAAAGGAGTGGATGCTCTCTTCGAACCCTTGACCCATCGCTAGTTCTGCAACATTCTTAGCACTCCCATCAAGGAAAACCCTTGTTGATCCCATCAATCTGTCACTAGTCCTGTGATGTCTCTAGAATCCCTGTCAAGGAATCCCCTTGTCAGGCCCCCCTTAATCCCTGTTAGCTGTATAGCAACAGTAAGCCCTCAACCCTCTGCAGGCCACATCTCAACTATGTTGAGCATAACAGAAACCACCAATCTCTGTAAAGGCAGTATGATCCTTTTTAGGATTTTGCAACTTCTGCTACAAATTCATTTCCAACTTCATCCAAAAGGCCATCTTCCTAAACAAACTCACTCAGAAGGACCCCCATGGAGATGGGAAGAAGAAGAACAAAAAGCATTTGAGGAAATGAAACAGATATTCTCTACTGCTCTGGTCCTGAAGCAATTAGATTCAGAGCATCTCTACTATGTATGTCATGACTAATGCATCCCTTCTAGCCACAGAGGGGGTGCTTATGCAAAAAGACAGCAATGGAGACCTACATCCATGTGCCTATTGATCCATCACCCTATCTAGTGTGAAGTAAAACTACAACATCTATGATTGAGAACTCCTTGTAATCATCCATGCCCTGGAGGATTGGTGCCACCATCTGTTAGGAGCTCACCATGTGGTTCAGATCCTTACTAACCACAAAAGCCTCACTTACTTTTGACCACTGATTTTCTCAATAACATGCCCAATGGCAGATGTTTCTGCAAGACTTTGATCTTGCAATCACATACATACTGGGCACAAAAATGGCATGTGTAAATAATGATGAAATGATCCTTCTATCTGATGATCTCTTCTGCAGAGTCATTGACCTGACACTTACAGAAAAGATCTCCCAATTAACCTCTTTTAATCCTTTCATTCTTACTGCCCTCCAATGCATGTATACAGATATACCCCTCTTACCCTGCACCAAACTATCTGACTGGACCTTTGCCAATGGAGAACTTCACTTTCAAGGACATCTCTTCATTCCTAAAGAAGCTCAACAACAGCTTGTTCATGATCTATACTATGCATCTGCCATGGATCACATGGGACATTTCAGAACCCTTGCTGTTCTCAAAAAGGACCTTTGGTCACCAGGGATGTCCAACTTCATATGCCAGTTCATTGCAGGGTGCACAACATGTCAAGCACACAGGGTTAACCTCCTCCCCCCTAATACTCATCGTCTTCTTCATCTATTTCAACAAGTCTCAATGAATCTCATTTCTGGTCTTTTCCCAGTTGATAATCTCGATTCTGTCATGGTTGTGATTGACCATGGCCTTTGAAAGGGGGTAAATTTCTGCCCTTGCTCCAAAACAATTGATGCACAAGGAGTTGCTCAACTCTTTTTTAACCATGTCTTTAAATGGTTTGGACTTCGTGACTGAGTCATCTCTGACAGAGGACCACAATTCATCTCTGTATTTGCCAGAGAATTGGCTCAACTACTTCAATATGATGTCACTCTATCCTCCACATACCACCCACAAACAGACAGAGAAACAGAATACCTCAACCAAGAACTGAAAACCTATCTCCATATCTTTTGTCAATGAATCAATGGGTCAAGCTTCTTCTGCTAGCCAAATTTCATCATAACTCAACTACCCATTTAGTCACTCAAAGATCCCCATTTGAACTAATTATGGGATATTAACTCTGAGCCTACCCACCAATCAGAAAGACTTTTGTTCCAGAATTAGAAAATAGACTATTTAAATTGGAAGATTCACAGAAAGAAGTCTTTGCAGCTCATGAATGAGCCAGAACCTTTATGGAATAATAAAAAAAGTCCTCATTTACCATGGAAAGTTGGAGACAAAGTCTGATTGGAAGCAACCAATCTTAGAATAAACTATCTCACAAATAAATTAGCTCCAAAGTGAGAAGGCCTCTTTGAAATCAAAAGGGTAATATGCCCTGTCACCTATCAACTCCATCTCCTCCCCACATGGAAAATACATAATGTGTTCCATGCAAGCCTTCTCTTACCTTATGTGGAAACATGGGAGTATGGGGTCAATTTCTGTTGGCCTTTCTCATAATTGGTAAATGGAGAAGAAAAGTGGGAAATTGATAAGATTATCACCCATAGGGGAAGGAAGGGAGTCCACCAGTTCCATGTTCACTAAAAGGGATATGGCTTCAGTAATGATACATGAAAGCCAGAATTAAATCTAGTCAACAGTTTGGATGTCCTTAAGGCTTATAAATGATCCAGAAACATCTGAGATTTTCCCATAATATGATCTTCCCCACTGAGTACTCCATTGAATCTCCCCATGAATTCCCAGACTTGACGCTTCCTATATTTCCTCTCTCAAGTCTGAGATCTTCATTCCTGAACTACCTTCTATTTGAGGACATCTGTTACAATTCATTGGGCCCCTCTTTTTCTTTTTCTTATGTTTACTCATTATGTACACTAAAGGACATTGACCCTCACTGTTCAAGCTCTGCTTGAGTCCTTTTCTTTATCATTGCCTTTTCATTACCACTTACCTATTTAGCATGATTCATCTGCAGCTGTATTACCAACCTTTATCTGATGCCATCACATCCACTCCATAGTGACTCAGCTTCTTTGCAATTCCATCGCTTTCTATCACTGACTCACTTTCTTCCTTGTACCTACCCTTAACCATTTGGCTCGCATATATAAATCCTCAATACTCTGGTGTATTCCCTATCTTAGACCTCCTGTAATCTACCTAGTATCTTGGTTGCTCTCGGTCCCTCAGTCCTCATCCTACTGTTGAGTGGACACTCCCTTTATACCCTCGATCCGTCACTAGTCCTGCGATGTCCCTAGACCCATTGATTCCTCAGTCCTCAATGGTTCTCAGAACCTCTGCCAAGGAAGACCCTTGAGTGGACTTCCTTCAATCCGTTGTTAGTCCTATGATGGCCTTAGCCTCCCAGTCAAGGAATTCCCTTGTCAGGCCCCCTTGTCCTGTCTGCTGTATAGTGACAGTAAGCCCTTGAACTTCTGCAGGCCTACACTTGATGACATCAAGCATAACAAAAGGTCTAAGATCTCCTTTGATTAGTTATCATTGCATAAACTACCACCATTGCCTACCAATGCCCCAGAAACCCTAGACCCTATCCTGACTTCGTATCGAGAAGAGAAACCCTTGACTTGTCGAACACTGATGAATCCTCTTCAGAGAACCCCATTGACACTAACAAAGACCTCGTCATCTCTCAACAACCTGAGGACCTAGAACTCTCCCATCAACTCTCTGTGGCACTTAGTATCCCCAGAGTACCCACCCCACCATCCCCAATCCCAGTCAATTGTCAACCAGCATTTACTCTGCCCCCATCCTATTAAGTGTGGATCCGTCGGGGTCTGGGCAGTGAACTCCAAAGCACTGGAGTTGGTCAAAGGGGGTAGAGACTTTGGCATCACCTTATGTAATGCACCCTTGTCCAGTTCCGTTGTCCCTAATATACAAGGGGAGTGGAGTGGAGGTACAGAGTGATGCGAGGTCAGAGGAGAGTCATCAAGACTCAAGCAAGAGAACTTGTTGATGAGCTCAATGGCAGAGGAGGGAACAGAGGACAGAACTAAGTTGATATTCGAACTGAGGGGCTAAGACATATTACAGCGGGTTTATATATGGAGGTCAAAGTCTGAATGTAGTAAAGTCAGGGTCAGAGTGACAGAGGAAACTAAGTACTGCTGCTGTGCCAGTCAGTCACACAGCCAGAGCTGTGCGCCTTACCCTGAGCACTGCAGTGATGGAATGAAGACTAAACTACAAAGAGAACAAAGGGGAATGTAACATAACATACATGAACCAAAGAGGAAAGCGGACACAGAGTAACAGAGGACATAGAAGTGGAATAGCAGAGATGAAACACATGGAGGAGTGGAGAGGACTTAGTGATAATCTGGGATATGACACATCCCCAGCCCAGGTCACCATGACAACCAAACCCACTGAACTCCATCTTGGAGTCCCTGACACCTTTGATGGCTCTTATGCCGATGCCATGTCCTGGCTCTCCACTGTCCAAACCTACCTCATCATAAACAAGGCCATTTATGATGATGACGATAAGAAAATCACCTATGCCTTGTCCTACATGAAAAAGGACTCGGCCACCATCTGGGCCTCTACCTTTCAGAAGGAGGCCATCGCTGCTCAGACTTTCAGGAAGTTCACCGACTTTCTCATCCAATTCAAGAGTGCTTTCGAGCACCAAGACACCAAGAATCAAGCCATCAACTGGCTTCATTCAGAGTGCCTCATCCCCAAGAGAAATGGATCTTATGGTCCTGAACTCACTTGGCACATCGCTGAGTTCAGAAACAATGTTGTCCTCTCAGGTATCACTGATCAGAACATCCTGATCAACTACTTTGCTGCTGGAATCCCCCCTCCTCTCTCCCACCACATCCTCTCCATGGATATGGTCCCCACTAAAGTAAACAAGTGGTACTCGAAGGCCATTCACTTCCAAGTCCAGAATGACCGCACCCAGACCATCATCAGCCAACAGAACCCACTCCACTCCCACCCACCAGTCCTACCAGACCCTCTCCACCCCCTCCCCTTTTCAGAAAACCTGCAATCCTGATGCCATGGATGTCGACATGGTCAACATTCCCAGACCCCTCAAGTTAACTCCTGAAGAGCGGGAGTGATGCTTCAAAGAAGGACATTGCCTATAATGCAGACAGAAAGGCCATCAAGCTGATGCTTGCATCAAGTACCCCAAGGAACCTTGTAAGACTTCAATCAAACAAGTTGAACAGGTCGATGACGACCTTCCAAAACTTCAGATCTGCGATAACCACAATGACAATGATCTCACCATTTGTCATGTCCAATTCACCCTTCTAAAAAAGGATTTTTAGAACAGAGACCTTGACTGATGCAGGACTCTCCTAAAGTACAACATGTAAATGTATCTACTCTGCCTGGTTCAATGCAAATCCCTGTCCAAGTCATTGTACCCTTGCAAATGTTGAAAATCATTGACACTTGCGCCCCATTGATAGCAGTGCTGATATCTCTTGCATCAATTGGGGCTTTGTTCACAAAAACAAGCTCCCCACCACCTGACTCCCCTTCCCCCTCAATGTCACCAACCTCAACCAGGGACCCATGGACAAAGGAGGAGTTCAATTCACCACTGAACTCTTTGTTCACATAGAAGGACTTGCCCACAAAGTCCTCTTCTAAGTCATGGATTGTGGTTGACAAAACCTCATCCTTGGTTTTCCCTGGTTGAAAGCCATCAACCCCATCATCAACTGGTTCAGTCAATCTCTCTCTATCAATGAATCTACAAATCAATCCAAGGAGCTCTACACGCTCCACAAAGTCAACCTGAACCAATATGAAACACGTTTCCAACAGTTCAAGCCCTCCCCTCGACCCCCTTGCCATGTCCAAGTGGACTCCATCTATGATGGACACCTTTATGAATACCTTGATTATGAGATGGAACCTCAGTACATCCACCATGCTCATAACAACTACACCATCAACCATATCATCCAGTGTGGTTATCATTTTATCCCAAAGGGCAATCCCCTCATCACCAAACTCATGAACTCTACAGAGTTGGCCATGGCAGCCAAAAAAGCCAAACTCAAGGTCACCCTTCCCCCCGAATACTCTGACTTCACCTCCATGTTCTCGAAGGAAGCTATGGACCATGTACCCCCCTCCCATCCCTATGATCATGAGATCAATCTTGATGAATCATTTGCTCCCAAGGTCAGGAAGATATACCCCCTCTCCCCAGATGAGTGTAAGGCTACAGAAGCCTTCCTCAATGAAAATCTTGCTTCGGGCAAGATACATCCCTTGAATTTCCCCCAAGCCCCCCTGTTCTTCTTCATCAAAAAGAAGAATGGCAGACTCCATCCATGCCAGAACTACAGGTATCTCAACAAATATACTGTTCACAATGCCTACCCCCTCCCCCTAGTCTCCAACCTCATTGACAAACTCCGTGATGCCAAGATCTTCACGAAGTTCAAAGTTCGATGGGGCTACAACAATGTCTGAATCAAAGATGGACATCAATGGAAAGCCACCTTTATCACCCATAAAGAACTCTTCGAACTGACCATAATGTTCTTCAGTCTCACCAACTCTCCTGCCACCTATGAACGACTTCTTCCACAATATGATTACCAAAGAATGGCTCATCATCTACATGGATGACCTTCTCATCTTCTCCCCTGATGAGAAAACCCATGCTAAATGAATCAAGTGTGTCCTTCAGCACATAAAGGAACTTGACCTACACCTCAAACTTGAGAAATGCAACTTCGCCTCCAAAGAAGTTGAATACCTAGGAATGATTGTCAAACCAGGTCAACTCACCATGGACTCTGTCAAGCTTGATGGGATTGCATTCTGGCCCACCCCAGAAAAACTTCATGATGTCTGCTCCTTCCTTGGCTTTGCCAATTTCTACCAATGTTTCATCCCAGATTACTTCTCAGTCATCCACCCCCTCATTGACCTCACCAAGAAAACCAGCCCTTGGGCCTGGTCCCCCAAATGTCAGAAGTCCTTTGATTGTCTCAAAGAACTCTTCCTTGCCCACCCAGTCCTCCAACTCCACAATCTCTCCACTCTGTTCACTATTGCAATGAATGCCTCCAAGTTCACCTCTGGCGCTATCCTTCTCCAGACTGATACCAATGGGGATTGGCATCCCTGTTCCTATCTCTCCCAGTCATTCTCACCAGCAGAACGCAACTATGATATCTATGATCAGGAACTCCTTGCTATCATGCGAGCCCTGAAATCCTGGCACCATTATCTCCATGGCAGCTCCCATCCAGTCCAAGTGTTCATGGACCACAAAAACCTGATCTACTTCCAGTCAGCATGACAAAGATGAAAATGTTCTGGTCCTGCAGGATGCACTCATCAATTTTGTTACACTCAACATGGTCAAGCATAGGCCTGCAGAGGTTTGAGGGCTTACTGTTGCTATGCAGCAGACAGAACAAGGGGGCCAGACAAGGGGGTTCCTTGACTGGAAGACTAAGGCTGGTGTAGGACTAACATCGGGTCAAAGAGGGTCCACTCAAGGGTCTTCCTTGGCAGAGGTTCTGGGGACCGTTGAGGACCAAGGGATCAATGGGTCTAAGGATGTTGCAGGACTAGCAATGGATCAAGGGTGTGAAGGAAGTGTCCACTCAACAGTAGGACAAGGACTAAGGGACTGAGGGCAATTTCAAGATACTAGGTAAATTGCAGGAGGTCTAAGATAGTGAATATACCTGAGTACCAAGGGTTTATATATGCGAACCAAAGAGTTAAGGGTAGACAAAGGAAGAAGGTGAGTCAGTGATAGAAAGCAATGGAATCGTGAAAAAGCTGAGTCACTACAGAGCGGATGTGATGGCATTGAATAGAGGTTGGTAATACAACTGTGGATGAGTCATGCTAAATAAGTAAGTGGAAATGAAAAGGCAATGGTAAAAGAAAGGACCCAAGTGGGGCTTGAACAGTGAGGGTCAAGGTCCTTTGATACACATGGTAAGTAAATGTATGAAAAAGAAAAGAGGGGCCCAATGAATTGTAACAGTATGCAAATACATTGAAGGTTGTGCCTCGTGCCAGTAGCACAAAGCCAACACCCACCCCACTGTACCTCTGCTCACCCTCATTTTCTCCACCTGCACCCACCCCTTCCAACAGATCTCATGCAATCTGATCACTGATCTCCCCACCTCCTCAGGCTTCAATACTCTCTTGGTTGTGGTCGACTATGGCCTTACTAAGGGAGTAGTTCTCTGTCCCACCAAGAAAACCATCACTGCCAAAGGGGTCGCATCCCTCTTTTTCCACAAAGTCTTCCTCTGATTCAGTCTTTACAACAGAATCATCTCTGATTGAGGCCCACAGTTCGCCTCTGCCTTCACCAAAGAGTTGGGATGTGTTCTCAACTACTCCCTCATGCTCTCCACCACATACCACCCCCAGACTGATGGTGAAACCGAATGGGTCAACCAGGAAGTCAAGACCTATCTCCACATCTTCTGTGGAAGCAACCCCACCACATGGTTCAAACTCATCCCCCACACGGAGTTCGCTCACAATCACCACCCCCACTCTGTCACTGGACAGATCCCATTCTATCTCATGATGGAATATGAACCCCATGTCCTTTCCTCGGTTATCACTGACTCACACATCCCTGCCATTGAGGACTGCCTCAAATCCCTCATTGCTGCTTGTAATGAAGCCCTCACTGCCCATGAACTTACTCACCAAGTTATGGTGTTGTGAAACCACCACTTCTTCACCCCTTTCACCAAAGGATCCAAAGTCTGGCTTGAGGCCAGAAACCTCAAATGCTCTGTTATCAACCCAAAGTTTGCTCTGAAATGTGAAGGATCCTTTACCATTGTCAAGGTACTATCTCCCATCATCTATGAGCTATGTCTCCCATGATCATGGAAAATTCACCCAGTGTTCCATGAGTTTCTCCTGTCCCCCTATCATGAAAACCCCGTACACAGGCCGAACTACCCCTCCCCACCACCCAACCTTATCGATGGACATAAAGAATATGAAATCGAAAAGATTATCCGCCATCACAGACCTCCATCCTCCCATTCCTTCCTGATCCGATGAAAGGGATATACTGCCAAAGAGGATTCCTGGAAACCCGAACAGAATCTACAGAACTCTGGTTCCCTCCTCAATAACTATAAATGTCATCACTCGATTTTCTCTATCTCCACCAAAATGAAACCCCTTGCCATCATGTCCATCACCCTCTCTGCACCCTTACCTGCCCCCAGTGATGTTCCCTCTGATGTCACAGAAGCTGGTTGGTCTACAACCACCCCATCCACCAATCCCCTCGAACTCAACAATGTACCCATCCCTGTCCCATCTTCCTCTCTAATCCAATGCCTCTGCAATGATGCAGAAGACATTCTCTTTGCATGGCCTGGCTTTAGCTGGACCCACACCAAACCTCTTGTTCCTACTTCCATACCCATTCTTCTTGCCCAATGAATCTCCAACTGCCCCATCCATCTCCCATTGTTCATACTCCCCACTGCCTTACCCAACCACCTGACACCCCATGATGATGATCTCACTGCTGCTATCACTACCAAACTCCAAGACTCCAGTCTCGCCATGGCGCTTGATGCCCACATGAAACCCCACTCCCCCTTTGCCCTCATGTATCATCTCTTCCTGACAAACTCCCATA
Source organism: Austroboletus niveus (assembly GCA_038090255.1). Taxonomy (NCBI): domain Eukaryota; kingdom Fungi; phylum Basidiomycota; class Agaricomycetes; order Boletales; family Boletaceae; genus Austroboletus; species Austroboletus niveus. The sequence continues at coordinate 4,272 of JBBPMJ010000587.1, read as the reverse complement.
TCGCCATCTCCACTGCCACCCCCACTGCCTCTGCTGCACAAGCATTGGCAAACCTCCACATCTGTCACCTCCACCAGACTCTGGAGCATGACCTCATCCAGCTGATGCATTAGTTGGACATGACTGACTTTATTATCAACATTGATCAATATCTTCAGAACCTTGCCACTACAGGCAACAACCATGTCTTCACTCCTTCCATGTCCTCTGAACCCCTCACCACCCATAAAGTTGCCGTCTTAGACCATGTTGACGAATACTGGGCCGGAAATCAAGGAGTCTGGTCCATACCCTTCAACCACCTGCATTATCATGATGCCTGTTACCAATGCTGATGTCTTGGACACTGTTGCTCCCATTGCCCGCTTTACCAATGTCCTATTTGCCACAGGCAATCCCCAGGCCACCCCCAATGCTCATGCCCCATGCACTCACACATCCCATGTGCATTTGCCTCCTCCTCTTCAGACTCGTCTACACAGCAGTCCCCCCACTCCTCATGCTCCTTTTTATCACGTCGAGGCCACCCAATTCCATTGGGCCAATGCCCCAATGTCTGGATCCCCTGTTGGATCCCCACTTCCCCTCCCTCTCTGCTGGCAGTGGATGACTATGAGTTCTTTGTCAGCGCCGAAGCTGATAACAATGAGACCAGGTCTTATCACAGTGACTACTAGGGTTTTGTTGCAGTCTCACCCATACAACAGGGGTAATGTTACAATTCATTGGGCCCCTCTTTTTCTTTTCCTTATGTTTACTCATTATGTACACTAAAGGACCTTGACCCTTGCTGTTCGAGCCCCACTTGGATTCTTTTCTATATCATCGCCTTTTCATTACTGCTTACCTATTTAGCATGATTTATCTGCAGCTGTATTACCAACCTTTATCTGATGCCATCACATCCACTCCATAGTAACTCAGCTTCTTTGTGATTCCATTGCTCTCTATTGCTGACTCACTTTCTTCCTTGTACCTACCCTTAACCATTTGGCTCACATATATAAACCCTCGATACTCTGGTATATTTCCTATCTTAGACCTCCTGCAATCTACCTAGTATCTTGGTTGCTCTTGGTCCCTCAGTCCTCATCCTACTGTTGAGTGGATGCTCCCTTTGTATCCTCAATCCATCGCTAGTCCTGCAACATCCCTAGACCTGTTGATCCCTTGGTCCTCAACAGTCCTCGGAAGCTCTGCCAAGAAAGACCCTTGAGTGAACTCCCTTTGACCCATTGTTAGTCCTATGATGGCCTTAGCCTCCCAGTCAAGGAACCCCCTCATCAGGCCCCCTTGTCCTGTCTGCTGTATAGCGACAGTAAGCCCTCAAACTTCTGCAGGCCTATGCTTGACAACATCAAGTGTAACAACATCAACTCCCTCCTGTATTTCAAAATGCACTTCTGGTATTGGTCCTTGAATGTACAGCCCTCTACCACCTTGTTGTCTCCCACCCCCTCTATAATGAAGTATCCATCTTCCCCCCTCTTATCTCAGTCTTTCAACAAATTTCCCTCTCTGTATGACTCAATTATGACTGAGCTTGAAGAAATTCAATGCCAGCAGACTCTTCTGATTACTCAATCAAACATTCTTTGGCAGAATGACAAATCCAAATCTGTCAGACCCTTGCAGATCTTGGAATCTTCTGAATCATTAATACCTTCTCTCAGATTACTATGGCCTCCTACCTCAGATCCCTTCTCTGAGCCCTCACCAAAGAACAGGAAGAACACTATCTCATGGACTTTTCCCATGACCACCTCACCATTTCATCCTCTGTCATCCCTATCCTCAAATGGTTTGATAGGTCCAGCTATATCAGAAATCCTTCCATTATGAAAAGCATAAGATTTCTGCCACTTGGGGGAATTGAAACAACTCAAATAAAGAGATAGCAAAGAGTAGAGAATATGACCACTTTGGTCCTTTAGAGGAAAGAAGCTTGGTTGTGAGGAAATCTCCAAGACTTCGAAGCTGGGGACTCCAGCCTCAACATCCTGGAGTTTATATACTATTCCACTATATGTACATGTTTGTGTAAATACCATAAAGGGACATCATACCATGATAAGGAAGAAATACATAATTGGCTGATAAGAAAGCATGAGTTATAAAGAAGTGGGTTTGTGAGAGAAAGAAGTAGAGAAGCATGCCTTGTGTGATGGGCATGTTGTGCATGAGATATAACATCATAGATAAAAGATAAGGGTCTAGCCCTTAAACATGTGACAAGTCACATAACTTGTGGTCTAGACTGCTGATATAAGCAGTCACATGATAGCTTATGTTGGAAAATGTCTAAGTTCTGATGGCCTTGTGCCAATAGGGGTTTTCCTTATATAGGAGGTCAGGAGTTCAACTCCTGCCATGAGTAAGTTTTAAATAGGGGAAAAGAGCAATTGTAACACCACTCCCCCTCTATGGGTCAGATTCCTAGATAATTGAAGTGGGTATGTTATTGGTGTCATAGGGGTTAAATATGTTGAAATGAGTAAAGGCCCCTTGTGCTAGATGTTGAAAGCAACTAACTATAGAATGCTTATCTATAGCCTAAGTAGTGTATATTCAGTACATGAGAAAGGCTTACTTAATATATAGCATACTTAGTATAAAGTGTAGAGTTCCAACTCCACTTGAATGAGAACTTCTTTACTTTAAACCACAATCATCAGACCAAGCCCCCAAGCTCCATTCTCACCTCCAGTGAGTACATGGCTATCTGGTATGGTAGAGTTGTTGCCCCAGCATAGATTCTATAATCCTTGCTGCTATGAGCCTAAGTACAGGCTTGACATCTAATATGTGTCACCTGGAATGGTGCAAGTTCAACAGGTGATTAGCTCTGATTAGCATCCTAACTTAAGAGTCAGTCAATGTGCTGGATCACCTCAAAGGATGAGAACCTCTGTCAGTCTGAAAGAATAGATGGAGTAGATCTCATTTCAAGAGAGTAAACCTATGTCATCTGACTTTAACTGACAAAGTTTCATTCCTAGAACTTGAAACAATGTCTACCCCCAAGACCTCCATTACACTCCCCACCTTCACTGGCACCAACTTCAAGGGTTGATGGTCCCAGATTTGGACCTACCTCAAGACCCAGCAGGTCTTCTGGGTGATCAAGCTCTCTTTCTATGCTTCTACAGCTCCTGCAGACAACAAGCACCAGACTTTGGTCCAAAACTACCTCAAATGGCACAATGCTAACAATGCCTGTGTTGGAATCATTCTCACTCATGTCTCACCAGCCATTAGGGCCAAGTTTGAAGTCCACACCACTGCCAAGAAGCTATATGGTGCTCTTGCCAATAAATACAACAAGCAGATGATATTGTCTGCCTATGTCATCTTCAAGAAGATCCTCACTCACACCATTCCTGCCAACTCTAACCCCATTCTGCACCTTACAAACTTCAACAACTTGTTGACAAAGTTTTAGATGGCTGGTTACTCACTCAACTCAAAAATCGCTGGCATAATATTGCTGGCAAAGGTATCCAATACCTACAATGTTGTGATCCAGATTCTGACCTCTCAGGTCGACTCAGTGACCAACAAGCCAAAGGACCCATTGGTTGTGGAGATAGGTGCTGTGCTGAAGCACAGCTGGGAGACCAAGGGTCTTCAGAGTCAGGGGAAGAGCCATTAGACCAACAAGATTAGTGCTGTCAAATGCAACAAGCAGGGCAAGGCACCCTTCTTCCAGCAGCAGCAGCAGCAGCAGCCATCCACCTCAGGACAGCAGCAGCTGGCAGCTGGGGCAACTGCCCCTCCTGCTGCTGACGAGGAAAAGAAGAAGTACCACAAGCAGAAGAAGAAAGCTGCTGCCAACATTGCTGAGATAGCCTCCTCAACTTAGCTGGAGCAAGCTCCAGTCGTCTATATGTCTACAGATGCCCCCCCTGTACAAGAATGAGTCTACGCATACAGGTTAGCTATGAGTAGGTAAACGAGTGTGGAATGAACATACCTCAGACACATGATAGTAGATATGACTGAGAAAAAGGGAAAATGTACAACTGAGAAATATCAATGGTATTATGTAAGCTACATTTGTACGCTAAGCTAAATCTAACACTCCCCCTCAAATGGAGCACAGTCCGAGTTCAGTGGCGAAATGTTTCACCTTAGCAGAGGGGAGCGCTTTGGTAAGGGTATCAGCAACCATACTATCAGTAGGGCAGTAAAGTAATTGAATAGAGCCTTTATCAATAGAAAAATGGATAAAATGGTAATGAATGTCAATATGTTTGGTACAAGCATGATAAT
>JBBPMJ010000586.1:0-20412 GCA_038090255.1 Austroboletus niveus | reverse complement strand
AGTTCGAATATCAACTTAGTTTCCGTCCTCTGCTCTCTCCTCCGTCATTGAGCTCGTCAACGAGTTCTCTCGCTTGAGTCTTGACGACTCTCCTCTGACCTCTGGTCACTCCGTACCTCCGCTCCCCTCCCCTCGTAAATCAGGGACAATGGAACTGGACAAGGGCGCACCACATAAGGTGAAGCCGAAGTCCCTACCCCCTCCGACCAACTCCGGTGCTCCGGAGTTCACTACCCAGTCCCCAACGGACCCATACTTAACAAATTCTCGTCAAAGGGGAGATCGATTCGAATACCTTGTTCACTGGAAAGGATTCCCGGTCGAAGAAGACGAGTGGTTACTCAACACGGATCTTCGTCACACTCAGGGAGTGGTAACAAAATTCCACCGCTTACACCCCACCGCGGCGCGACCAGCTACTCGTCTATGGCTCCGACCCATGGACCTTTTCTCATCCACCTCTCCCTCCGCGCCACCATCTCGGACCACATCTCCCTCTTTCTCAGTATTCTCGAACCCGGAATTTCTCGAATATCGCAAACATTTCAAACGCTTTGACGATTCTATGTTCAAAATTCCTGATGCTCCACCCAGGCCTGCTCCAGTACCTCACTCTCAAATCCATTGGTCCTTCTGCAAGGACCCCTACTGTCGTTATCATGCCGACTCATGAGGACATGAGCCCTTAGAGAGGGGGTAATGTCATGATCTTTTTCGCTTACTCATACTTACACTCTCATGTGACTTCTTACTCATCCGTATCACATGTAGATATCATTCCCCAATGTTCCACCATCGTTCCACGGACTATTACCATAGTAGGAGATCCTGCCTGCCCTATACCTTACGCACGGACCAAGTGCTCATGTATATAAGGCGGACGCTCATTGTAGGAGCTCCTTACTTTCGGTTTATTCATTGTCTTTGCGAGTAACCTTAGGGCAACCTAGGACCTTTCATCGAGTCCTGATAGTTTCATCCTCTGACCACTTCAATGACAACAGCCACCTTGGCATGGCAATGCAACAGCACTGCCGATGACGGTAAGGCAGAGTTGTGTACGGTGCGTCATCGACGCGATGACGATGGTGGGGCAAGGATACCAGTAAGTCTCCCATGTACAATCCATACCCGTACCGCTCATCTACCCAACGGAAAAGGCGCTGGTAACATGTCAACAATAACAAAGACGAGGAGGGTGCACCGTGGCAGTACAGATGGATACACCTTCTGGCACGTGCATTCCCACCTTGACGACGAGTCGACGACGACGACGCCAAGGGCGCGCCCACACGTGGCATGACTAGGATGGGGGAACATTGATGACAGTATTCCTGATGGCAGCAGCAGCGACGAGAGTGAATCGACCCAGAAGTTATTTCTCATCCATCTCACTTTCGGGCCGCGCTACGTCATGTAAGTAGATGACGATGTCGAGAGCGCAACGGCGCACCTGACCTCAACTTCGTTGCTATCCTTCCCGCTCTCAGAGAGCAGTGCTTTGGGCTGGCGCTCAGTAATTGAATAGGCGATTGCAGCTCCACAAAACGAACCTTGTACATAGAGTGAGTTACCCTGGTGTCACAGTGCCGGCTCCTTCCATCCTTGTACCCATTAATTAAATTAAACCCCTTCAATTCGATTGATTATATATGGTGGAACATCATACAGGTGCTGCCGAAACAGGCTCAATAGCGGCACGTCAAATTCTTGTTCCACTCCTCCGACCCGACACCTTCTGCAACGACGAACATCCTGTTGGGATCATACGTGTCCTTAATACATTTCAGGTCTGAATAGTGTGATCCGAAAAGTGTCTCCTGCCAGTCGATCTCGAAGAAGGACACCTGTCGAAAAGGCGAAGTTAGTGAAACACGATCTTGATTAAAGATGGGAACAATGAACCTCGTTCAGGTAGGCGCCATCGTTGGGCGTGACGGTGTGAAGTTCCTTGATCCACTTTTGAAGTTGAGAATACAATCCCTGTAGTTCTGCAGAGGACGCCCCATCCTCCCACTTAACTCCACACACTGTTTCCATCACCGCATTACGCCAGGCAGGATTCAACCCCGCCGAGTCGGCACTAATCTGATTAACTTTTCCACCACCGACAGTGCTACAAGAATTTATTGTTGTTGCAAACCGTCAGCCCAGTCCACATTCAATTACGAATAACAACTTACGCAAAAGAACTTTCACAGTTGATAAGAATTTCTGCGATTTCAGTGTGGTTGCTCGCAATGCTGTCCCGCGAGAGAATTCGATTCGTGACCATGGTATTTCCGCCGTTCTGAACACCACTGGAAAATGCTGCCAAATAATACTGATACCATGATGGAGCATATGAATGTTGTTGTACAGATACGACACCGAGCGGTGCCCAAGAGGCCGAGAAGTTACTCCACGCCTGAGTTGTCGCTATCGCCGTTTCATTGGTCATGTTTGGTGCAACGTATGTGAACTGGAAATATTTGTCGGATATGGACCCATATCCACCCCAACCGTTATCTGTTAATTGGGGTTGGAAACGGAGAAAGTTCCCAATAAACTCGGATGACAATGAGGAATTTGTTATATTTGCTTGGTATGCGTATAGTTGGACTGGAACGGAGGGATACGTCTGGTAGGTGACCGAGGTAACGATGCCGTAGGTGGATCCGCCGCCTCCCCGCAACGCCCAGAATAGATCCGAGTTCTGATACTCGTTCGTAATCAGAAATTCTCCAGCAGAGAGAACGACCGATATTTCGAGAGCGTTGTCGACGCCTTCAATGTCATGTGTGTTATTCAGCTTGATTCAACTGGATGACCGTTCAGAATCTTACCGAGTCCATAGTTAGGGGAGAGTGCGGAATGGCCTCCTCCGGCCAAATATCCACCGGAGGACCCAATAGAACCACCGATGGAGACACCCCCGATCATTAAACGCCCGTACTCATTGACCGCGGCATATGCTTCGTGCCATTGTACACCCGCGCCGAGAGTCACAGCTATGTAGATTAAGAATGAGGGGACAAAAAAGAAGTGGCTCCACTTGAGCAGTTACATACCTTGATACGTTTCGCCTGCCGGCGCCCCCTGAGGGGCAAACGTGGTGTTGTACGTGATATTTTTCATGTGATGCGTCCAAACCACGAACGCACCGCGGGCAGCACTACGCCCAAGATAATCATGGCTGTTCGTCAACAGTATTTTAATCAGTGACGTCTTGACCATGAGCAATATCGCTTACCCAGTGTTCTTGACGACCGTCTTCAAGTTATGCTCGACTGCAAAGGCGACAGCAGCTTGTATGTCCTCGACCGAGCGCGCATCGACGCCGATGACAGGTACACTGCCTTGGTCACATGTTCCGATGATGGACGTGTTGCGGTAACAACCTTCGATGGTTCCGTTCGGGAATGTAAACGTCTCCCAATTCGGGGCCTCCATCGCTCCAGGCAAGGATGAACGCCAGTTGCCGTCATCCCAATTCGCAAGGACAGCGGAGCAGTTCCCTGAAGGGTCAGAAGGCGGGTAACACGCAGAGGCGCTAGGGAGTGGATAGACGAGCGGCTGAGAGACCTGTGACTGCAGTTGCGCGAACGTGGACGCGGAGGGCCAACAGGGTTGACCATAGATACAAAGACAGCCAGAGCTGCTGGCGCGGACCATTGAAGGTGCCATCCCAAAGAGGACAAGTGCAGAGAACCGTCTCATCTCCTACTTACTAGTGAAGAGATTGGGCTGAGAAGGGATGATTTTTTATTCTCTCTTCAAGCCTCGAGGACATTAAATACTTACAGTTTCGCATATTAAATGAAGCCTCGGCTTCCCTCGTCCATGAACTATGGTACGACATGGGCGGTGCACCTCCATGATGCATCAGATCAGAAGTTGGCGGCTTGACTGACTGTTGACGTACAGGGTCCCTGACAATTTCTTCAAAACACTGACCATCCGAGATGAGAATTTTAAAAAATGCAACAGTCATTCCATCGAGCGCATCATAACTGCATAATTGACATGAAGGAGCAAGAGTAAAATGTGACTGCCGCTATGACGCTGGGCCGTTGCAATCGCACTGCATCTCCGAACGACATTCCCATTTGGGTAACTAAGTATCGTAAAGAATACCCCCAGTTAGTAACTAGCCAAGGTCTTATGTACTCGAAGTCAACCGAGCCCAGCCGTCGGATTCCCGTCGGATCAGGCCCGGCCATCAGAACTCCGTCGGACTATAGTGACAATTACAGGTGTCGAACTTGATTTGAATCATACCACGGACAGGTACTACACACGGCCCAGCCTGGTGGGGCTCAGCTTAGTCGCTTCAGGGCTTTCACGCTGGGTTGGCACTGACTTCAAGTACTCACTGGTCACTAGATTGTTCTTCAACTTGTTGATGTGTCTCCCAACAGGATTTCCGTTGTTGCAGAGGGTCAGGTCTTGAGTGAGATGAAAATCGGATTTATATATATAAGCGACTCCTAAGAGTAACCTTCAGCCAACTCGAAACATTTTCCAGATTGTGTCATCAGTTAATAAATAGCGAAGAAATATTGTACGCCTCGCAAATAAGTAACATGTTGGGGCCGATTGACTCAATAGCGGCATGTCAGGTTCGCGCTCCATTCATCTGACCCAACGCCCTCCGCAACAACAAACATTCTGTACGGATCGTATATGTCCTTGATACATTTGAGATCCGAATAGTGGGAACCAAAAAAGGTCTTTTGCCAGTCGATTTCGTACAAGGATGCCTGTTGGAATAGTAAAGTAAGCAAAACATGCTTGCCCTGATACGATGGGGGAACGCACCTCATTGAAGTAGGCGCCATCGTTTGGCGTGACGTCGTACATCTCCTTGATCCATTCTTTGAGCTGCGAAATAAGCCCCTGAATTTCTCCTGAGGACGCGCCCTCCTCCCAACCAATTCCACACATCGCTTCTACGACAGCATGTCGCCAAGCAGGATTCAACCCAGCAGAGTCGGGGTCAATCTGGCTGACTTTACCTCCAGCGATCGTGCTACACGTTGAACATTCAAACTTCGGTGCAGTCCAAAGAAAAGCAGGCACGAAACGTACTTGAAACTAAAATCACAGTTGACGAGGATTTCCGCGATTTCGGTGTAGTTATCCGCAATGCTGTCTCGTGTCAGCAGTCGAGATGTAAACATAAGATCTCCACCATTCTCGGAGCCACTAGCAAACTCCTCTGCCAGCATTATCTGATACCAAGAAGAAACATATGTAGTTTCCTCAGTAGCGACCACACCAAGTGGTTCTAAAGAAGCCGAATAGTTCCGCCAGGCTTCAGTCGTAGCAACCGCCGTTTCGTTGGTCATGTTGGGCGCCACGTAAATGAAACCGAATAGTTGCCCATACATCGATCCATACCCACCCCAACCATCATCCGTAAATTGGGATTGGGACTGTAGGAAGTTCCCCACAAACTCTGACATGATGGAAGAGTTTGTGATGTTTGCGTTGTATGAGTACACTTGGACCGAAAATGATGGATACGTTCGGTAGGTGACAGAGGTGACAACGCCATAGGTGAATCCGCCGCCTCCGCGTAATGCCCAGAAGAGGTCCGCGTTTTGATAGTTGTTCGTAATTAGGAACTCTCCAGTAGAGAGAACGACAGATATTTCCAGAGCATTGTCAACGCCTTCAACGAGTTGCTCAGCCTTAATGTATTAGATGATTGTTCTGAGTCTTACCAAGTCCGTAGTTGGGCGAGAATGCAGAGTGACCTCCACCCGCCAGCCATCCACCAGACGAACCGACAGAACCACCAATTGAGACACCGCCAATCATAAAACGTTCGTACTCGTTGACGGCAGCGTATGCTTCAAGCCATTGTACACCAGCATCAAGGGTCACAGCTATGCAAAACAGGAGGAAGGGTAATGAGAAAAAGATAAGCAAGGAGAATTTCGAAACATACCTTCGTATGATTCGCTTGGAGGAGCTCCTTGGGGCACGAACGTGGTGTTGTACGTGATGTTTTTCATGTTATGCGTCCACACCACAAATGAACCGCGAGCCGCACTCCGCCCGAGATAATCATGGCTGCTCGTCAACAGTACCAATCAGCCAGGCTCGACCATGTGTGATATTACTTACCCAGTGTTTTTGACAACCATCTTCAAGTTATTTTTCACAGCAAACGCGACGGCAGCTTGTATGTCCTCGACCGAGCGTGCATCAACGCCGATGACGGGAACGCTCCCCTGTTCGCAGATACCCGTGATAGACGTGTTGCGGTAACAGGCTTCAATAGTTCCGTTCGGGAATGTAAACGTCTCACAATTCGGAGCCTCCATCGCTCCAGGCAAGGATGAACGCCAGTTGCCGTCATCCCAATTCGCAAGGACAGCAGAGCAGTTCCCTGAAGGGTCAGAAGGCGGGTAGCACGCAGAGGCACTGGGGAGTGGGTAGACGAGTGGCTGAGAGACCTGTGACTGCAGTTGCGCGAACGCGGACGCGGAGGGCCAACAGGATTGACCATAAGTGCAAAGACAGCCAGAGCTGCCGGCGGCCTGGACAATCCAAGACCCTGCTATTCCGAGGAGTGCAAGCGCAGAAAATGCTTTCATCTGCTACTCGTCTAGAGAGGTTGAATGATATAATAAAATGACCTTCAATACGTACCTTATATAGTAGACATTCGGCGCCAGGGGTTGAAAGGTTCCCTCGCTTGCATGACTGGCGGTGCATGAGTACACACACAGGAATTTGGTAACCTAGGGCCATAACCGACTTACTCACGCAATCAACTTGCTATGGAACCAATGGCGTTTTTGCATTGCGATGTTTAGTGGAACACGGCTGGAGACCTGCGGCGTACAAAATAAACTCTACGCGTGAGAAGCGAAGGCCCCGCAGTTTCGGCCTCCAGTGCAGCAGTCCCCACCGCTTTCGACAACGGTCGACTCCTGAGACATTCGCCGGCGCTAAGTTAGCTCCACTCTCGTCGAAGCACAAGCGCAGCTATTCCACAACCCACCCTCACAGCTTTCCCCGGCAGATGGAGTGCAGTCTCTGATTGGAAAAGCTGACGGTTTTCGCCCACACAGTGCACTAGTATCAGCACGCTACATGTACATACGCTTTCCAGCTACGAACCCTAGGCATTTTGACACGCAGCACGAAACGCCTAGACCTGCAATCAGCGAATACTGGGAAGTAAGGTATGTTAAAATTATGTGGTCACGCCGAATTATCAGTTGATAAGACTCGGTCGATTTTCCGCAACCGTAGTTGACTTTCTGGATCCAAAAGGAGAGTTAGCGTGTGCACACTCTCCATTGTCCAATGTCAACACGACCTTGACACGACCGAAACTGTACCGCAACAACGAACGCACGGACGATAGGATGGCGTGCTAATGAGCTCAATGATGACGACTGTCAGCACTGAGCACGCGACACGGAAGGTGCATCGACGCTACCATCATCCGTACATCGCATCACCGCGTCGACATACCATCCTTTCGATGACGAGGAGGAACGCGCGTGCAATGCAACGGCGCGTTCAGGCTAGATAGCGTTCACCTCTACCAGACTCGCCCTCCAAAAGTGGGACGCGATGCGATGACGAGGGAGCCTGCACGTGGGTGCAGTCGGGGAAAGTCAAATCGTCTGTTTTGAATCATGTATGTATGATCTTTAGCCATTTACTCCAAATATAATACGATTGTCTGATATCTATCTTGACAGAAATCAGACCTTTTGATACTTACTGAGTATGCTGGACCACAGATTGTGCTAGAGATGACTCTGACTTACGGTGTGATCAATAATGGAAATTCCGGTTACGCACAGATTTGATGTTGTCCCTCATGGTGGCAAATCGTTTGTCAAAAGACACCGGCCGACTAGCTCAGTTGGTTAGAGCGTCGTGCTAATACTTGGTACTCAAGCCATTGCTGGGCCCCTTGCAATAGTTTGAGTGCTTAGGTACGCGAAGGTCTTGGGTTCGATCCCCACGTTGGCCATGATTTTTGGCAATTCATGCAACACTTTTTCACGACCCTCGAAAGCACCAACAATGATTGTCTGTCGTTCATTTTATCAATGAATAATGTGTACTCATTGGGTTCGTAATGGGCTGTAATACGACCAGGCTTACGATACGACGATCCAAGCAGACGATTGCACCGAAAGGGACTAACAGACTTCCAGTTGGAGCTTGAACGTTTGAACGCTGAGCCAATTCGAATAAAACTCCTTTCGAGACGGAGCCCAGACCCAGTAGATTATATGGATCCGCCGGTATGTCAAGTCATTGTGCATACGTTTTAAAGCGACCCAAGACCCGGGCCCCGACGTTGAGTCGTGAGGCTAGGTTACCTTTGGCACAAAATCATTGTCTATGTCTGTAGTAGTGCTATCCCATGTCATTATCGATGCTGCAATACACGACGCAACACTCACTGGCTAAAGAACATAGTACGATTCGCCCGGTGATTTCTCCAAACCACAAATGCATCATGGGGCGTCTTTTGCACGAAGCCAGTAAGGTTCAACAGGGAAGTCAGAGAAGAATAAAAAAGGAGATAGCTAGATAAACTGCCGCTCGTCTTGATGATCGTCCGAGTATCCGACGAAAAGTACATAAACCCAAAATGACCAACTCATGAAAACGTCATTATGAAATCAGGCCCCAGGGTTGGTGAATGTACGCACAGCGGAGAGGTTCTTAAGGGGACTCATTGGATGTACGGGCCCGGGGGCCGGTAAACCGGGGAATGTTTACATAATCACGAGTGATTACAGTTTATAGCTTACACCGGACTCCGTGACGGAGTAGTTAGCCGAGCACTTCATTCAACGTTTGAACGTTTCCAGCTGGCTGCATGTAGTTCCTCGATCACGCACAGCTGTACAGGTTGACAACTGTGCAGCAATCTGATGTAGATATGACCCCGAAGAGACCTAACGGATATCATGTCTGTAATAACTTACTAACCATGCCAGTGGACCGATAAATCCGAAGTCATCCGCTCTGGTAATCCCCCATCACATGAATGACACTACATAAAGCCAACCGCAGACGTGAGTTTCACCTACAACTTTCCCCCTAAACGTTTCATTCCATGGATTCTCTGCAGAATTCGGCTGGAAAATCTGCAGAACGTCATGTCGACGTTTCCCCAACCACGACTTTACAAGCCAATGATCCGCATACCATATCTGGTCTGAGACAAAGTCCACCACAACGGCCGTTCAGTACAGAGCCATCACCAGACTCGGAAGACACCACGAGCGTACTAGTCGTCGATTGGGACGGTCCAGACGATCCCAAAAACCCGAGAAAGTGAGCTAGATAACATGTTTCGATATACAGATTGATACTCACGCACTCCTTAAGCTGGAGCTTCGGGCGAAAGTGGGCCGCAACTGCTATTGTCTCTGGGTTTACTTTTATCAGCCCCGTGTCCTCTTCCATGATCGCTCCCGCTACAGATCAGGTGGCCGCACAATTCGGTGTCCACAGCACTGTGCTTATCGCCTTTACTACGACCATCTTTGTGCTTGCCTACGGTAAATATAGTTCAGTCCGATGTTTTTAGGTTCGTATCTAACTCGAGCGGCCGTCAGCCATCGGTCCTCTTTTTCTCGCTCCTTTGAGTGAAATTTACGGTCGATCTCGGGTGCTCCAGCTCGCCAACCTTTGGTATCTGGGTGAGTAATCATGACGTCAACTCGTTTCCACACTGATTTCAAAGTCGCCTAGCGTGGAATCTCGGTTGCGGATTCGCGCAGAACGAATCGCAATTACTCGCGTTCCGCTTTCTTGCTGGTTTGGGAGGTAGTGCACCCCTTGCGGTATGTAGTGGATGCTGCGTTTCATATTTGTCAGATTTCGCTGACACTGTAACCCAGGTCGGTGGTGGTGTTATCGGCGATTGTTGGCACGCAGAAGAACGTGGTCAAGCTGTTGCTTTGTACTCCCTGGCCCCACTTCTTGGGCCCGTAATCGGTCCAATCACAGGTGCTTGGTAAGTCCCTCATTGTCTTTAATCACACTGGCCGTTAATATTACATTCTTAGGATCGCAGAGCGTTCGACCTGGAGATGGGTGGTATGTTCATTCTTCTGATGATCATGATGCATATTCCGATAATCTGTTGCACGTCTAGTTTTGGTCGACGACGATTGCTGATGGGATTGTTCAGCTGTTGGGCTTGTTTTTCCTCAAAGAGAGTGAGCTCAGTGATTATTGGTCGACGAGTCCATTGCTTATGAGATTTTCTCTCAGCTTACGCACCTCTTCTCTTGGAGAGGAAGGCTGAAAAAATAAGAAAGTCGATGGATGCGGAAAAATCGCACTACAGAGAAGTGCGGACCGTTTTTGATGGCAAAACTGATCGCTCGTGAGTATCGTTGTTTGAAGATTCATATGACAGTCCCTGATTATAACGGTCAGATTGAAAACGATTATGGTCAAGTCGCTGGTGCGGCCATTTGCACTCTTCGCCAAAGAGCCCATCATCCAGTTACTTGGATTATACATGGCATATCTTTACGGAACGTTATATTGTGAGTGGAACCAAGTCTCGTTGTTCGTAGTGCCTGACTTACTGGCGTAGTGTTTTTGACTACCATGCCCTCCATCTTTGAGGGGGTTTACCACCAACCTGTCGGCATAGCCGGCCTACATTATATTGCGCTCGGTATTGGCCTGTTTGGCGCGTCACAGTTGAATGCAAAAACGCTGGATAAGTTCTACAAGTATTTTAAAGACAAGAACGACGGGGTCGGGAAACCTGAATACAGATTACGTTGGTATCTTTTTTATCTGCCTCAGCACCGAGTACTTACATTTGGCAATAGCTGCCATGTTTCTGGGCACAGCCCTGCTTCCTATAGGATTGCTTATTTCAGGATGGACTGTCGAAGCACATAGCCCCTGGATAGCGGTGGACATCGTGGGTACCCAGCATTCGAATCTCGTGCCTCTTGAAAGGCTGACGCAAAACGAAATAACAGGGAATCGCAGTCGTCGGAGCAGGCGTGATCCTCAACTTTCAGTGCATTCAGACGTACATCGTCGATGCGTTCACACTCTATGCCGCATCTGGTACGTCTTCGCACGGTATATCCATATCGTATTCCCTGCTCATAAATATTACAGCAATCGCGGCCGTATCTTGCCTCCGCTCGCTGGCTGGCTGCGGGTTTCCTCTGTTTGCTCCCGCAATGTACTCTGCACTCGGATTCGGCAAAGGAAACACCGTCCTCGCAGCGGCTGCTATCGCCATAGGTTGCCCCGCGTAAGCGTCGATTTCTCGAAAATTATGCCTGACTGATAGAGTTCCGTGGAATTTCAGGCCCTGGATATTCTGGCGTTACGGAGAGCGGATACGGAATGCGAGTCGGTATGCTCAATAAACGCACCACCATGGCTTCGGATAAATGAATACATCCTGACGATATGATTTGATGGACTGTAGCTCGCGAAACAATGTATACCAGGGTCATAGACTTTTGGACTCGTTTAAAGGACCATAGTAGGGTCCACGGAATACTTATCAACTACACTTATTGTATTCATGATCAGTATTCTAATCACTAGCATATTTCAAGAACATACCCTGAATCATGATGCCGTAGGAGCTTTTTATCTGCCCGGTTGCCGGCCGAACATCTCGGGTGTGCCGCATTGCAGAAACTTGAACCCCTTTCAGGAAGGTATTATACTTATGACTGGACTCTGATGGGTTTCGATCAAACTCTAGAGTCGTGTCCGAATGGGAACTCCGGCAGCGTCCCGTCCGTGTTTTTTGCCATTTAAACTTCTATAAGTCGACCTCAGACTGGTTTTCCAAAGCAAGATAATGCTGATACAGGTCGGGTCATCGCGGCTGCTCTGATGTCCATGCTACAGTGGGACGCTCGATTCACCGGAGTTGACGTTTGCGATGACATCGGTCACATCCGTCGTCTGTCCGTCGTCACGGAACGAATCAAGGGATTCCGTGTGAGCATGAATAAGCAAATTCGAGGGAGGTGTTCCATGTACCTCTCAACCAGAATCGTTCCGTCGCAACAAGTCTCTCGTCGACGTAACACGGTCCACGGTGGGGTACGAAAGTTGTGGCATGTGGTACCGGTGATACCAAATGACGAAGGGGAGGACAAATATCACTGTGTGCGATTTCAAGCGAAACTCTGTCCGACTCCGATATTTCAGACCCCGCAACAACCGTTCAGTTGGCTGGTACTGCCTATCTCTTATGGCTGTCCAAGGAAGCGCTTGATACGCAGATGGCAGAAATTCGTCGAACAACCTCAAAGCCCAAGTTAGCGTGTATTTCGCCTTGGGCTGGAACCATATCTGAAGCACCACCCTCTTCCGACAGGACATCTCGTATCAGGACTTCTAGAAAGGCCCTTAGGTTGCCCTTTGGGTTACTTGGTAAAACAATGAATAAACCGAAGATGGGGGCATCCTACGATGATACCCCGCCTTATATACACATAAGATATGTGCACGGACCATTATGTAGGGCAGGCCTAGTCCATGTAAGGTATATGCGTCATCAGTGACGGAAATGAATGGAAGGTCGTAGAACGAATGTCGCCACGTGATATGGATGAGTCATAGAAGTCACGTGGGAGCGTATATAAGCGTCATGATAAAGGTGAAAAATAAAGATAAATATAAAATCCTGACATCTCGAGTCTCTTATGTGCGCCTCGTTTCAGAACCTCGCTTCGACGTCTTACCGATACGCCGTCGAGGACAATGGCATGGGAATCGTCATGGGATTTTCCCAGAAAGGGACTGTTTCCATCGGTCTCTCTCGGCACGAGGTGTTCGAGCAAATTCAAAGAAGATCGGGAAGAGCTAGAGTAAATAATCCAAGTTCTAGGAACGACGCTGACATCGGTTATTCATGGGCGCAATGCCAAGATCGACTCTCGTGGATCGCGACGTCTTGAGTCAGGTTTCGTCCACGAATGCAGCGCAGACCATACACCCAACACCATGATCTTTCGAGACGTAAAATCATCGACCGACCTTTTTGCGTGCAGTATCACGTCTACGACATGGACGGACACCTTTAAGGCTATCACCTTCGGCTAAATATTCGTCTGGCGGGTCGGGCGCTTTGTAGGACCACATTCAAGGGCGAGACGAGCACCTTTACTATTGGCCTTTGGCCGATGGCGAGAAGGACAACGCCTCTGCAGACCCTCGTGGATGATCCATCTCAAACGAAACCATCTATACGACTCGGGAAACGACGGTAGATGCTGGAATCAAGCTCGCCTCGACGTAGCGACGTGGTCACGATAGTTGGGCTTTTTGGTGACAAACTTTGGCATGTCAGACCGGGCGTACTCGGAGTCGCGCCCGTCTAGAAGACGATCCGGGTCCCCGACTACGCCACCCGGACGTGTGGAAGCGGCTATGGAGAATCGACACGACAAGACTCGGCGTGACCCAACCCGGAAAGTCGGAGACGTTCTGGTGAAGCGAGCGATGGGCTCGGCCGATGCATTGGTTTGTTGCGATCTGTCGATACCCGCGTCAGCGACGTGAGAGGCGTGCAGACAAAGACATCCTGTCGACGCTGGGGAAACGCGATTCGTTCTCGTTCCTCCTTGTTTTTCTTTCACCCACGTGCACCGACTCCACGATTCGATCGTATGCGCCAGGCTTCTTCTTTTGATAAACCTTGGCGATTCTCAAAGACGATGGAGATCGGGACGTAAAATAAAAACGCACGACGCCTGCTCATCTCGATGTCTGTCAGTTTTGAAAAAAAAAACATGTGGTATGATCGGGCAACGGGCAAACAAGGCTTGGTTTTACTATTTTTGCGTCTTTTGCGTACTCTTGCCGACAAGAGAGATCGTCCTCTGTCTTGTCTTTCTCGTCTTTTACGTCACCGGAAAAAAAGTGGGTACTCGATGCCCTCACCCAAATCGACCACTTGCCTACTTCTGAAACATGATACTGAGTGGATTTGAGTTATCGCAAAAGTGTGAATAAATACATAGCTACTCCACATTATCAGAGGTACAGCCACCTAAACGTCACCCGAAATCCCAGGCGGCAAAAGCGAAAAAAAAAAAAACGCCCCAATACTGAGAGTCTCAACGACAAGCCTCCATCGCAGCCCGCATCATCTCGCTCACCGCAAGCCCACCGACTCGTCGCCTCTTTCCTTCCTCCTCGCCCTCGTCTTCTTCCACGTCCACCTTGCCCTCCCGCTCCTTCCGTTTCTGCGCCAAAAACGCCAGATACGTCAGACTATGCTTGGGCGCCGACGCACGCGCAACGTGCAACGGTGGCGCAGCGAACCACAACAACTCGTTGGTGTCGGGCGAACGATCGAAATGCACCGCTGCAAAGTAGTGCCAGCCGACGAAAATTAAAAATGAAATGAAATGAAAAAGAAACGACGACGCACTCGTTTCGGGTGGCAACTTGTCCACGATCGGCGGGATGCTCAGCGCGCCTAGGGCGGTCAACATGCTCCTGTCTTTAGTGTCCCCGTTGCCCGCATGGACAGCCACAGGTGGTGCTTTGGCAGCTTGCGCTTGCGTCTGTTGAGCGAACCCCAGCATCGGCGGCACAGTAACAGCAGTCGCTGTCTTGGCAGCAGCAGCAGCCGCGCTCTCGCCCCCTGGATTCCGCCTCGTCCGCTTCCGACCCGTTCCCTCCACCTTGTCCTCCGCCTTCTCCAACGGCTCTCCAATCCCTCCGGGGCCCTTCACGCCCGACGCAATAAACGGACTAGGCACCTTGGGCGGATACACCACCTTTTCGAACCCGTAAATGGGCATGAAGTCGTCCTTTTTCCGCACCTCCTCTGGGATGCAGCTCGCCCAGTTCTTGATCTTGACGAACACCCGCTCGCGCTCATTGTAACGCGAGTGGCAGACGTACAGGGGCCAGCCAGGATGCCAAAAAGGAGGACGAGGACGTCCGCGGATGTGTCGAGCGGTGAATTGAACGGCGATTTTTTCGATCACGTCTTCGACTGGGTGGTCTGCGAAGAGGCCTATCGTTTTTTTCATTCATACGTGCATGATGGACGTCGGGGTTCCCCATATTCATTTTTTTATTCAAGAAGAGAACGAGGTTGCTTCATGAGCGCATGAATACCACATCAGTAAAAGAACATACTCGTTTTAAAAGCTTCCTTGTCCATGAATTGGGTATGTGCCGGGTGAAATGTCTACATCACCGCGGTGGATAAGAAAAAGAAAGCGGACGGAAAGAGGTGGATTTACCTGTTCGGGCCGATAATACCAACAAATCGAAAGACCCGGTTGTCCTTTTTTCGTCCTGTCCCGTTTTCATCCGTCAGCCTCGTCAGAGAAGAACAAAAAGGAGTGGAAAAAAAAATAGAAGGCAGGCAAAAAACAACGAGGGCAGGGGACGAGAAGAGAACACCACGAACGCTTCGTCCGAGATCCAGCACTTGAACACATGCCCGACGATGGGGCGACTCGGATCGTCCGGATTGCTCAAATGTAGCCAATCCGCCAGTCGAATCGACCATCCCTTGTATTGCACCTCGTCTACGAATGTACGATCTTTGGTCGAAACGCGAAAGGTGGTGATTCCAGGCACCCCGTCCGCGTCCGCTGCGGCATGCAGGGGGCGTGCGGTACCGGGGCCGGCGCGAATGGACGCAAAGTGGGTGGGAGAAGAGTAGGGAGGACCAGCGGGCGGAGAGGGAGAGGTAAGTGCCTGGTAGAGTCGCTAGCGAATCATTTCCGAGTCCGTACACAAACGCGTGTACGTCGTGCCAATCCATACATCATCGTACGATCCCAATGATAGGTGATGCGGACTTACCTGGAGAACGAGCACACGGCCATAGTCTTCCGTACATGGTTCGTACCACCTTCGTCCCTTCTCAAACAAGCGCGCCATGTCGAGGTCAAACTCTTTTGAATTCGCGTACGATGCTGATTGGACGCGTGTCTAGGACAAATGCACTTGTGGTAAGTACATCCAGCTCGGGCATGCGCGACACAAAAACACACGGACTTCGATCAATTTGAGGGACAAGGGTGACTGGGAGCGGAAATGATAGAATGGGTGAGCCACAAACAGGCGATGGGTCGACCTTACCTGGTAGGATAAAAGGGGCGACGTGGGCTCCTCGGGAACAACTTCAAGCGCAACAGCTAAACGATTTCCGCTGCAGGACACGGGTTCAATTTCACGACTTGGTCAGCCACAAACTCGAGAGATCGCCGGCAAGACGCACACGCTGTCCTTGTGGCTCTTGATCGCTAGTACGATTTCCAATCGTCGCTCCTATATGCGTAATAACCCATGTCATCATCGCGCGCTAAATCAAAAAAAGAACCAGAAAAACAACAGAACGGCGCGACAAAGGGGGAAGAAGCGTTCCATGCGCGTATCATAAAGGAGAGGAACGCACCTGGGTCACCTCGGACATCCATCCCAGATCCCCAAAGCCGTCCCAACGCGGCAAACTTTTCTCGAGTTGGCGGACGATCGCCTCGTTATCGCCGTCTCTGTCGTCTCCAGTTCCAGCACCTGCAGTCGTGTCCGCTTGGGCGTCCGGCTCAGGCGACATGCCGTGCACGTCCACGTCCATCATCTCGGGGGAGGGTGGGACGGGGGAGGTGGCACGTCGTGGTGCGGGTTCTGTGGGCGCGTGGGCTTGTAGCACGCTTCCAGACGCAGCGGCCACTTCCGCCGTCGCTCTCTGTTTAGTATTGGAATGGGTTGATTGGGACGGAGCAGGCTGCGGCGGAGCAGTTGCAAGCGTTCCGTGAACCTTTTGAGGCGAGGAAGGGGGTGGTGAGTGTCGTGGTGCGGGAAGTACAGGCCGCTTCTGCCATTCAGTTTCCAACACGTTCTACGAAAAAGGGAAGCGACAACGTTCAGATCGGGATGGGAGGGGGGAGGGAATAAGCGAAAGAAAGGGGGTGAGAAAAGGAGAAGCTGCGAGTGGAAGGTAGAGGAAAAAAGAGAAACAAGGTTCCCGTGGTGGTCCTCGGAAAATATGCACAGGAACACGGATGACTCACCTTGAGGGTCTCGGCGTCTGATGCAATTTGACTACCTGGTTCATTGTAGAACAGGGCATTCCAGAACACGAGGGATAGGTCGGTATATGCGTTGATCGCGTCCTTGTAACGGTTTTTATCCACACTTGCCCTGACGCCATTGATGCATCGCGGTTCGGGAATGAGCTAGACAAAAAAGAGCGGGCGCGTAGGAGGTTGTATGGATGCAGTGTTTGACTCTAAAGCGGGCAAGGATGTGGATCGAATAAAGTACCTCGTAATACTCGGGCCAGTCTGCCCTATCGACTAAATCCATGAACAAGGCAGAGAGTTGACGTTTACCACGCGCTGGCGTAGTAGATACGATAATTTCGATAATTTCCTCTATAGCAGTCTTTTGTGGAGACGTAATTGGCATTTCTGAAGCAAGGACGAAGGAAGGGATTACGGCGGTTGTTTGCGCGAGAGTAATAATGATGGGCTCGGACGAACGAAGTTGTTTGGTCGAGTTGGGCAACGGCTTTGGAATCTAACAAGGACAAACACACGCCGACCAAATGCATCAGGCTGATTCCAGTTGTGATCGCTCTGAATGGACGTGCTGGTGGAGGAATGGAGCTACTTGTATCGGTAATGGTCCCTGCCCCTGTGATCCGGCGTCGATGCCACGCGGGGGCGATGCACAGCGGACGTTGTCGAAACATGTCCCTTCCAATCGCGCGAGAGAGAGAGAAAAGAAAAGAAAAGAAAAACGCCGGGATCGTCGCTCAACGTGGTGTGCTTGTGTGGCTTGATAGAACCCACTCCGTCCGCGCGGAAAAGGGAAATCGATGCTTGGCAAGCGAACGATGCCAAGGCACGAGGCAAGGGACGACCGAAGATGGTATTCCCCGTTTCCGCCGTGATCTGGGTGGTGAATGGGATCGGTGGCTGGGGATGGTTCTGCGTGCGTCTTATCTGGCTGTTGGACGGCGCCCATCAAATCACGATCGATGTGCGAAGTCGGCGTCGAGTGAGAGGGGGCTGGGGGGGCGTGTCCTCGCTTCGATGGCTTCGGGGGGGACGAGGAGGAGGAGGAGGTCGCGTGCGCCGCTGAAGTTGAATGCTAATTTTCTCTCTCGTAACTGGTTAGTTATAACAAGACCGAGCCCAGAGGAGTTCCGAGTCCCCATCCCCTCCTCCTGGCCCCCCTTCGACCTCATAGTAGTAGTGATGCAAGGTGCCAGCGGTGCCCAGCTCGCCGCCTTCCAGCCGCAGTCGTACCCGGAGCACGTCGCGCTCCACTCCGGACCGCACCACTGCGCTTCGCCGGATCCGTTCCCGCGCTTCCTCGACCGATCTTCCATCTACGCCTCCTCCTACGCCCAAGACGCCACCCCGTCCTCCTCCCCGACACCGCTCCCGCTCCCGCCCCCGCTCCACTCCCTCGACATCCCTCCCTCCCTCTCCGGCTTCAGAACGATCGCTGGCGGTCATTCTCACTGCGACTGGTCCGAATCCCTTCCCTTCCTCCTCCCACAGCTCCACTACGACTACCACTCCGATAAATCCCAGTCCTACTGCCTCAACCTCCCCGACCCGTCCCCCATGCCCGCCCACCTCGATCCGCCCTCCTACCCGACCCCATCCACCTCCCCGTCTCGCACCGCTCCCGCGACGAGCTCGGACATCACCCAATCCATCCGTAATGCCTGTGCAAATAATTCCCGTGCAGCTTCCCGCACATCCAAGCAGGAAGGGTCTGGTCCCCGTCCCCGCGAGAAGAAGCACGCCTGCTGGATGTGCGAAAAGTCGTTCGACAGACCCTCGACCCTCAGAAAGGTCCGCGCCATCCTCGACGCTTTAAAGTAGATCGTGCTCACCTCTCCAACAGCACTTGCTCGTCCACACCGGCGAAAAAGGTGAGCAGCCCTCTCTCTCCCGTTCACCGTCTCCTGAATCATATCGTGCTCCAGCGTTCAAGTGCGACACGTGCAACCGTCGCTTCGGTGTCGCATCCAACCTCAACCGACACGTCAAGCGCTGCATCCTCAAACCCGTCAACGCAGCCAACAGACCCCAGATGACGCCCAACCCCTCCTCCAGCACTCCCACCGAACCGCCTCGTATTCTCCCTCTGGACGCTCCTCGCGCATCCAACAAGCGCACGCGCGACACCGACATAGGCGCACCTGACTCGCCCACTCAAAACGCCCCTGCCAAACGCCGTCGTCGCGCCCCTTCGCCGTCTCAGTGGATCCCCCAGTCCCTCGCCGGGTTTAACATCACGCCCGCCGAGTACACCAAGGCCACGCCCGTGCCTCTTCCGCCCGTGACGGCGTACAAGGACCCGTCCTCGGACGAATGGATCGAGGAACGCAACTCGTGGGACGAGAACGTGGGCCTGTTGCCGTACCACCCCTGCGGATGGAAGGGCACGTTGCCCGGACCGGCCGTCGGACTGGGCGGAAAAGACGTGATGAACCTCGGCCTCGTCAACGGGGGGACGTACCTCGTCGGCAAGCTCGTCATGGCTTGATCCCCGACCACTTCTTTCTTGCTTCTTCTTGCTTGCGGAAAAATAGGGATTCTTTTTTGCTGTCTTGGTTTTTTTTTTTTACCCCGCTCAGGTACACGTCTCAGTTCCCCGTCGTCTCCTTGGTTATCCGGCGGGTTCGTATCGCTATGCCCTGTATATTTATGTACGCACACCTCATGCACGTCACGCTCATCATGTTCGTCGTTTCTTTTTTTTTTTCATGACTAGGACATTCGAGATTTTTACATGGGACTCGTTAAATTTTTAAACAACTACATAGACAGCAATGCGCATGTCAGCACGCAACCTGGAATGTAATCATGCATGATCGTATGAATTCCGTCATGTTTCCGAACAAGGTACATATAAAAGATCAGACTACGTCTGAACACGAGAACGAAGGTATTAAAAAAAAAAGTAAACAGTCCACCTCACTTGAACTTGTTAAACAACGAGCCACCGGCTATGTTGCACCCCAAAAAGAAATCCGTCATTATTTTCTAGTCAGAGAAACGAGAAAATAATAATAATACGCACAATGAGTCAACTTCTCCAACGTCTGCCCGATCGTCGTCTTGCCTGCCACGTTTTCGATCGTCGACACGATGCCCGTCTTGCCTCCTGCGCTCCCTCCCGCGCTCCCGCTCCCGCCGTTTCCTCCACCACCACCAGCTGCATGCGACGCATAATACGGCGACGAGGACGGTTCTGTCAACATGATCAACCCACGCAAAAATGCATGACACGCCAGACGTACGTGGCGCATTGTCGTACCCGTACCCGTGCTGCTGCGGGTACCCCGCCCCATACCCAGGAGCATTGTACCCATAGCCCTGCGCGTCCGGCGCATACACGCCCTGGTATGAACCCTGGGTATGGGAATGGCTA
>JBBPMJ010000585.1:0-20468 GCA_038090255.1 Austroboletus niveus | reverse complement strand
GGAGGAGGGTGACTCCTTCGTTGTCGGCATCGTCCGAGGGGAGGAGATCTGGGTGGCAGGAGAGGGCATCTGGGCCGGTGAGGAGTTTGCCAGGGACATGGATCATGGTTAGATCGAAGTCAGCGAGGTCAAGGAGCCATCAGACTTGACAGTGGTTGAGGTTCTGGGCTGACTGGAAATAGGTCAGGTTCTTGTGGTCAGTGAATACCTGGACCGGGTGGGAGCTGCCATGGAGATAATGGTGCCAGGTTTTCAAAGCTCTCATGATAGCGAGGAGTTCTTGGTCGTAGATGTCATAGTTTCGTTCTGCTGGGGAGAATGACTGGGAGAGGTAGGAGCAGGGGTGCCAGTCTCCGTTGGTATCAGTTTGGAGGAGAATTGCACCTGAAGTGAATTTCGAGGCGTCAGTAGCGATGGCGAATGGGGCGGAGAGGTTGGGGAGTTGGAGAACGGGGTGGGCAAGGAAGAGTTCTTTGAGGCGTTCAAAGGACTTCTGGCATTCAGGGGACCAGACCCAAGGGGTGGTTTTCTTGGTGAGGTCAATGAGGGGGCGGGTGACAGAGGAGTAATCAGAGATGAAGCGATGATAGAAGTTGGCGAAGCCGAGGAAAGAATGAACGTTGTGGAGTTTCTCGGGGGTAGGCCAGGATGCGATCCCATCCAACTTGAAAGGGTCCATGGCGAGTTGTCCGGGTTTGACAATCATGCCAAGATATTCAACTTCCTTTGAGGCAAAGTTGCACTTCTCGAGTTTACGATGAAGGTCGAGTTCCTTCATGTGTTGGAGAACACGTTTGGTTCGTTCAGCGTTGATCTTTTCATCAGGGGAGTGGATAAGGAGGTCGTCCATATAGATAACGAGCCATCCTTCGGCAATCATGTCGCGGAAGGAGTCATTCATGAATCGTTGGAAGGTAGCAGGGGAATTGGTGAGACCGAAGAACATTACGGTCGGTTCGAAGAGGTCTTTGTGGGTGATGAAGGTGGCTTTCCATTGATGTCCGTCTTTGATTCGGACATTGTTGTAGCCCCATCGGACATCGAACTTCGTGAAGACCTTGGCATCATGGAGTTTGTCGACGAGGTCAGAGACTAGGGAAAGGGGATAGGCATCACGAACAGTATGTTCGTTGAGGTATCAGTAGTCTTGGCATGGGCAGAGTCTGCCGTCCTTCTTTTTGACGAAGAAGAAGGGGGATGCTTGGGGGGAGTTCGAGGGTCGAATCTTGCCCGAGGCAAGGTTTTCGTCAAGGAAGGCCTCCATGGCCTTGCGTTCATCTGGGGAGAGGGGGTAGAGTTTCCCAACCTTCAGGGTGAAGGATTCGTTGAGGTTGATCTTGTGGTCATAGGGTCAGGAAGGAGGTACATGCTCTGTAGCTTCTTTTGAGAAGATGGAGGTGAATTTGGCATATTCTGGAGGAAGGGTGACCTTGGGTTTGGCTTTCTTGGCAGCCATGGTGAGCTCGGTGGAGTTCATGAGTTTAGCGATGAGGGGATTGCCTTTGGGGATAAAGTGGTAGCCACAATGGATGATCCAGTTGATCGTGTAGTTGTCGCGAGCTTGTCAAAGGTATTGGGGTTCAGTCTCGTAGTTGAGGTATTCATAGAGTCGTCCGTCATAGATGAAGTCCACTTGGACGTGGCGAGGGGGTCGGGGGGAGGGTTTGTACTGCTGGAATCGGGCTTCGTGTCGGTTGAGGTCGGCTTTATGCAATGAATGAAGTTCTTTGGATTGGTCCGTGGATTCATTGATGGAGAGGGTTTGCCCGGATCAGTTAATGATGAGGTTGATGGCTTTCAACCAGGGGAGACCCAAGATAAGATTTTGTCGTCCACAGTCCATGACATAGAAAAGGACTTTGTGGGCAAGTCCTTCAATGTGGATGAACAGTTCGGTGGTGAAACGAACTCCTCCTTGGTCGGTGGGTCCTTGGTTGAGGTTGGTGACATTGAGGGGGGAGGGGAGGCGGATGGTGGGGAGTTTGTTTTTGCAAATGAAGCCCCAGTCTATGCAAGAGATATTGGTGCCGCTATCAATGAGGGTGCGGGTTTCAACGGCTTTCAATGTGTGGGAGGGGACAATGACTTCAACAGGGATTTGCATTGTTCCAGGCATGGTGGATACTTTTACACATTGTATTTTAGGAGAGTCTCACGTCGAAGGAGGTCTTCGATCTGAAAATCCTCTTCAGGGAGAGAGAATTTGATGTGACGAACTGTGAGATCGTCATCATCATCGCAGGGTTGGAGTTTAGGGAGGTCGTCGTCGACCTGTTCAACTCGTTTGACCAAAGTCTTGTGAGGTTCCTTTGGGTATTTGATACAAGCGTCGGCCCTATGGCCTTTTTGCCTGCATTGAAGGCAACGTCCTTCTTTGAAGCATCGCTGCCGCTCCTCGGGAGTTAGCTTGGGAGGTCATGGGATGGAGATGGCGTCGACATCCATGGTGTCAGGGTCACGAGCCTTGGACACAGTAGAAGTGGGGGTGTGGTAGGGGTGGTAGGGATGGGTAGCGGGGGCACGGTGTTGGTTGACGATGGTTTGGGCATGGTCATTCTGGACTTGGAAGTGAACGGCCTTGGAATACCAGTCGTCGATTGTGGTAGGGATAGTGTCCATGGAGAAGATTTGGCAGGAGAGGGGAGGGGGAATGGTGGTGGAGAAGTAGTTGATCAGAATGTTCTGATCAGAGATGCCTGATAAGGCGACATTGTTGCGGAATTCAGCGATGAACTTGGTGAGTTCTGGGCCGTAGGATCTGGTTTTCTTGGGTACGAGGCATTCTGAATGAAGCCAGTTGATGGCTTGGTTCTTGGTGTCCTGGTGCTTGAAGGCAGCCTTGAACTTGGTGATGAAATCGGTGAATTTGCCAAACGTCTGGTTGTTGATGGCATCTTGGTGGAAGGTAGCGGCCCATGTGGCGGCTGAGTCCTTTTTCATATACGAGAGGGCGTAGGCGATCTTCTTGTCGTCATCATCATAGACGGCTTTGTTGACAAGGAGATAAGTTCGGATCAAGGAGAGCCAGGGTATGGCTTCGGCGTAGGAGCCGTCAAAGGCATTGGGGGCTCCGAGGCGGAGTTCTGTGGGTTTGGAGGTCATGGTGATCTGGGGGGGGCGGGGCAGGGGCAAGGAAAATGTCAGTTGGCGATGGACCGGGGTTGGAGATGGGGAAGTGGGAACTCTGGGGATGCTAAGCACCATAGAGAGTCAGTGGGCAAGTTCTAAGTCTTCAGGTTGTTGAGGAATGATGATGTCTTCATCGGTGTCGATGGGGTTTTCAGTGGGGGGTTCGTTGGAGTCCGATGTGTCAATGGGGTCCCTTCGCGACGCTGGGTCGGGATAGGGTCTAGGGTTTCTGGGGTGTTGGTATGAAATGGTGGCTTATTCAGTGATAGCCTTTTCTCAGGGGAGATCCTAGACCTTTTGTTATGCTCGACGTAGTTGGGGCGTGACCTACAAAAGGTTCGAGGGCTTACTGTCACTGTACAGCTGACAGGAGTCCAGGGAGTCCAGCAAGGGGTATCCTTGATGGAAATTCTGAGGACCATTGAGAAGACAGGATCGAAGGGGTTCTGGGAAGGGTATTCCTTGGCAGAGTTTCTGGGATACCACAGGACTAGCAGTGAATCAAAGGGGTTCTGGGAGCATCCACTCAACAGTAGGACAAAGACTGAGGGACCGAGGACAATCCAAGATACAAGGTAGATTGTAGGAGGTCTAGGATGAGGATCTACAGCGGTGTACCAAGGGTTTATATACACAAGTCCAAAGGTTAAGGGTAGGTCAGGGAAGAAGGTGAATCAGCAAATAGAAAGCGATGGAATCGCGAAGAAGGCTGAGTCACTATGGAAAGATGTGATGGCATCAGAAAAGTATCTGTAATACAACTGCAGATGAGTCACGCTAAATATGTAAGTGGTAATCTGGGAAAAGGTCATGGAAAAGAAAAGAGTCCAAGCAGGACTCAAACAGCATGGTTAAAGCCCTTTGGTGTACAGCGGTAAGTAAGAGTCAAGGAGAAAAGGGTAAGGGGATTAATGAATCGTAACACTTTCTGCCTGCAGTGTAAGCAACATCCTTCTTTGAAGCATTGCTCCCACTCCTCAGAAGTTAGCTTAGGGGGTCTGGGGACATTGACTGCGTTGACGTCCATGGCGTCAGGATCACAGGTTTTCTGGGAAGGGGAGGAGGTGAAGGGAGTCTGGTAGGACTGGTATGTGGGGGTAGAATGGGTTCAGTGTTGGTTAACGATGGTCTGAGTGCGATCGTTCTGGACTTGGAAATGAACAGCTTTTGAGTACCATTTGTTAACCTTAGTGGGGACCGTGTCCATGGAGAGGATATGGTGGGAGAGGGGAGGGGGAATACCAGTGGCAAAGTAGTTGATCAGGACGTTTTGATCAGTGATACCTGAGAGGGCGATGTTGTTTCTAAACTCAGCGATATGCCGAGTGAGTTCAAAACCGTAAGATTTGTTTTTCTTAGGGACGAGATGTTCTGAATGGAGCCAGTTGATGGCCTGGTTCTTGATGTCTTGGTGCTTGAAAGCACTCTTGAATTTGGTGAGGAAGTCAGTGAATGTTTCAAAGGAGTTGGCAGCAAAGGCTTCCTCTCAGAAGGTAAAGGCCCAGATGGCAGCCGAGCCCTTTTTCATGTAGGACAGGGCATTGGTGATTTTCTTATTGTCATCATCGTAAACAGCCTTGTTTATGATGAGGTAGGTCCAGATAGAGGATAGCCAGGACATGGCATCAGCATAAGAGCCGTGAAAGGCATCGGGGGCTCCGAGACGGAGTTCAGTGGGTTTGGTTGTCATGGTGACTTGGGCTGGGGGTGGGGGTAGAGTAAACACTGGTTGGTGGTTGACTGGGGTTGAAGACGGTGGGGTGGGTTCTCTGGGAATACTAAGTGTCACAGAGAGTCAATGGGCGAATTTTAGGTCTTTAGATTGTTGAGGGATGACAAGGTCTTCGTCAGTATCGATGGGGTTCTCAGAAGAGGGTTCATTGGTGTCTGATGAGTCAAGGGTTTCCCTCCTCGACGCAAGGTCAGGATAGGGTCTAGGGTTTCTGGGGTGTTGGTGGGCAATGGTGGAGGCTTATACGATGATAGCCAATCAAGGGAGATCTTAGACCTTTTGTTATGCTCGACGTGGTCCAGCATAGGCCTGCAGGGGTTCTAGGGCTTACTGTTGCTATACAGCTGACAGGACGAGGGGGCCTGACAAGGGGGTTCCTTAACAGGGAGGCTAAGGCCGACGTAAGGCTAATGTCAGGTCAAAGGGGGTCCGCTCAAGGGTCTTCCTTGGCAGAGGTTCTGGGGACCATTGAGGACTGAGGGATCAACGGGTCTTGGGGACGTCACAAGACTAGCGACAGATCAAGGGTTCGAAGGAAGCATCCACTCAACAGTAGGATGAGGACTGGGGGACCTGAGAGCAACTCCAAGATACTAGGTAAATTGCAGGAGGTCTAAGATAGTGAATATACCTGAGTATCGAAGGTTTATATATGTGAGCCAAATGGTTAAGGGTAGGTTAATGGAAGAAGGTGAGTCAGCAATAGAAAGCAATGGAATCACAAAGAAGCTGAGTCACTACAGAGCGGATGTGATGGCATTGGATAATGTTGGTAATACAACTGCGGATGAGTCACGCTAAATAAGTAAGCAGTATTGCAAAGATAATGGTAAAAGAAAGGACTCAAGCGGGATTCGAACAGCGAGGGTCATGGTCCTTTGGTGTACAGGGTAAGTGAGATAAGAAAAAGAAAGAGGGGCCCAATGAATTGTAACAGTAACACATACAAGGGCACTTCAAGGAGTGCCTGAGAGGAGGCTCTGTATGAGAGTGCTTGGAAAATCTCTTCCATTCAATGAGCAGGAGGGTTCAGGGCAGCATAGCTGAGTGAAAGTATCGATGTGGCAAGCGCCTTGCAAGGAGTTAGTATGTCCTCTTTGTGTAGCATAGTAACAAATTCACCAGGTTGTTCATGGAGCCCATATCACCCCATCTGCCCAACTATTTGCTTTGTTTGTGATATCAACAAAGGATGTTCCTCTTGACCATCAAACTTGTGAACATTTTAACATGACTTGTTTGATCTTTCTGTGAAGTGGAATATATATATATGAGTGGTTTACAAAGGTGATAAAAGAGCAGATCTTACAAGTTGAAGCCCATCCCAATCACATCGCTCGCAACGATCATGTCATAGCTGCTCTTCAGATCATTGAAAACTGCAGCCTGCTTGGACCAAATTTCAGGAGAGAACCCTCCATAAGCAACAGTGCAATACAAGCCTGTCATCTTCTTGGCCTTTCCCTTTGCCAAAAATATCCACTTCGCGAGAACACAACAAGACAGTCTCCTTTTTGAATCTGAGACAAGTCCCCATTCAATGATGACTCTTCTACCTCGAGCGGTGTTAACTGTGAGCGGATGCAGGAAGCTATTGGAGGAGGTCAAAGCTAGAATACAATTGTCAAATCAGTATTCAAGTTTTCATGTGACTTTGTCGCAAATAGTATGCAATGATATGTCGATTCTGAAGTGGGGTGCAAACCATACATTGTATGTAGTATAGTAGTACAGCAAAGAAAAAATACAAGATTGTAACAAATCAAGGTACACATGACTGTTAAGCTGGAACTTGCCAGTTTCTGGGATTCCTGGCTCTTGCTGACCTATGAGTAAATACTGGAACATCATCCTTGTTGGATACCACACAAGGAATATGTAGAGATACTAAGCCAGCTGGTGTGAGGGCTGGTAACACAGGGGTGTATATGCCGCCAAGACTGATATCTCACATTACATTCAAAAATCCATGTGGGGCATGATAACCCATTAGTCCTTTGATAGTTGTTTGACCCTTTCACAAGGGGCATATATGTGTGGGAAGTTGAAGCATTGTCCAATAGGTGTATAGCATGGTTGCTTCATTGCAGATCCATACTGAGTATTGCAACTGATGGAAACCAGTGGCTTCCAAGATGTCTGACAGTTTGTCATACATGTGTGCTGTATTGTTATGAATAGAAGAGTCAATAAAATATTATTCTAACTTACACCTTTGGAAATTCCAGCCCTCTGCAAGATCAAGTTCAGTTGCCCCTGAGAAAATGTCATATGCAATACCATGTATCCCATGCACGTCCACTTGCACAATGGCATTGAGAACATGCTCAGGAATACCTGCACTGCCAGGGACAGCCATGAAGTATAAAGATGATAATGTCAGTGTGCTCCAAATCATCATACCTTCATATATGATGCGTCTTCACTACCCTGAACCCATTTGCTTCACCTTGGAGCACTTCAACACAAGTCTGTGAGATCCTCGCAAAAGATCTAACTATTCTCTTTGGGGCTGATATAAATTCAGGGCTGTGGGTCCAACTAGATCTCTGTATCGGTAGTAATGTGGCCTCAAGGCAGGTTGATCTTGATCAGAGCCCATACAAACACAGGCCACTGTGGGTAACTTTATCAGTAATTTGGTAGTATACATTATAGCATGCAAGTGATAAAAGAGAGGCATAAACACAAATATAGCTTGAACAGGGACCAAAGAATAATACTACATGACAACACTGGACCAAAGCAAACTCTTCACTTCATTCAAGTCAAGAACTACTGTGTTCCTAGCAGATGTGAAAAAAAAACTCTGGCACTGAAATTCACTCACTTTGATTCTTCATATTGAATCCCAAATTGATACCCATCCAAGGATGTCTCCACACTGCAAATCTGGAATAGGGTATCTAGGTTTTGACTAGCATTATGCTGACGAAATATGTAATTCATAAACTGAGGTATGCTCAAGCAGCCAAGTAGTCCATCCAAACATCTGGTGTAACCAAATGAATAGGGCCCATTGCAGGTCAGTCGATGAGTGGCAAGGAGTATACAGGGGCAAGGCCGCAGTATTGGGATTTTTTTCTCATTCTTTTTTCGAGTTCCTTCACCCTGTTGTTATCATGTCAACTACTGATCAGCTCAGGTGAACTAAATCTCACTGGAGTTCATTGATCTTATGGAAAACAACTACAGAATCATGTTCTGACATCTTGTGCATAGACTGATTCTGCAAGAGGTGTTGAAATTGTGATCATGTGTTTGTGTGACTTTAGCACATGACATGGAACACATGTGACTTGATCACGTGGATAGATCACATGATAAATAATGGTCTGGACAAAGTCCAGAAGCGATCTCTTATCTCTTATCAGAGACTAGATATCAGAACATTCTAGACAATAACATCATAAGTCTAGACTCTTATCTATGACATCATAGATAAGAGAATCATCCAATCGGATATGATCCTGGTTATTAACCAATAGGATGAATCGGTCTTATCATGCTGACTAAGCATGACACATAAGATATGACACATATCGGCTGATGCTATTGATAGAACCAATAGTGTTTCTTTCTCTTATCTAGTGTATGCATCATCCCCTCTAGATATAGTAATTGTACATGGTCCATGCGCATATCCTGTACATATATAAACTCAGGACTCTGAGAGGGATTTCTTCCCAGAGTCGGCAATACAGTCTTCACTTGGACTACTCCCCTCTCTTTACTCTTCAAGACTTTACTCAGTAACCTCAGATACAAAGGGTGAGTATTTCCTCACTCAGTCTCTTGATATCTTCCCCACTGCGCGCTCTGTCCCTGGATGACCTGGGTGTCAGAGAAACCTGCTTCCAACAAGAGGAACAAAGTCTGTGCAGCACACATGATTTTGATATGATTAAAACATAATTGTCAGTGTCACATGTATTCACCTTTTACACTTACTCTTTCAAAGTTACTGCTTCTCGTTGCACTACATTTTCCATTTGTTGATGTCATCTCTTGCATTCATGATCCCTTGTTGGCCATCAGGCCCCTGCAGATAACACTTTACCTTCCTCACAAGCTTCCAGTAAGCATCCTTGTACCAAGGTCGACTTTGCAGAGTCAGAGAATGAGCCACAAAGATATTCTCATATGAGACACTCTGTGATGCTATGCCTTCGATTTTGGCATTGAAACGGGGGTGGAAATTGTAGCAGCAAGTATTAGACATGGTTGATTGAAATAATGAGTTTAAACAATATCTCTTATTTTGATTCCTGCTCCATCATCCACGTGATACCTGTGGCACTGTGTAGTTAGGTGAACTGAGGAAATACGGATTATTGAGGTGCTGTTGTACATAGTTCATGCATAAAAAGTATAAATACATACTTGATACAGATACAATAGGCCACCTCATTACATCAAATTATCCACCTGGCCAAAACTGGTCACAACCCCAGCACATATTCCCATCTCTTACAAGAAGCTTCCTTAAAGAGCACCAAACAAAATAGGTAGCATATGCAATATTGGTCTGCAAGCATGTAACAAGGTAACAATGACTCAATCGGAAGTGCGAGCATGCAAAATGGAACCAAAACTTTGATAAAAAGCCTTACATACATTCATTGGATCAGTGTGAGCTTGCAAAATGGAGCCAAAACTTTGATAAAAAGATGTACATAAATTGGAAAATGATCTACCAATATGTCAGCTGTGGAGCAATGCTATTAACTGACACCTTCACTCCATTGTCATATTTTTGACACTGAACACATATCATTGACATGCAGCCTCATGTTCCAATGGGCTTCAATGGCATTCACATGCCCCTTAGAATAGCATTTTAATTTGCCCACAAAATGCTCGTGTTGGCGATGAGATCGGCGAGTGAGTTCCAATGGCAAAAGATCATCGGCCTGATGGGCATCAGAGTCCAAAGATGAACCCAAACCTTTTATTTGTCCTTCAAGCTCTGGCTAGTGAAAGACTTTGAGGAGACAGTTCATATAACTTCAATGTGTATATGTCACCCAGAAAAGATAAAGACAAACCAGTGAACTTGTCAAGTTGTATGATCTAACTCAACCAGATTGTCCCAACTTTCATCACCTCCATCAGTATTTCCTCAAGGTTTTTGTTATGATTCGTTAGGGCCCCTCTTTCTTTTTCCTCATTTCACTTACCATGTACACCAAACGGACCCTGGCCCTCACTGTTCAAGCCCCGCTTGGGTCCTTTCTTTTACCATTATCTTTGCAATACTGCTTACTTATTTAGTGTGACTCATCCGCAGCTGTATTACCAACATTTATCCAATGCCATTGCATCTGCTCTGTAGTGACTCAGCTTCTTCGTGATTTCATCACTTTCTATCACTGACTCACCTTCTTTCATCGACCTACCCTTAACCATTTGGCTCACATATATAAACCTTTGATACTCAGGTGTATTTGCTATCTTAGACCTCCTGCAATTTACCTAGTATCTTGGAGTTGCTCTCGGGTTACCCAGTCCTCATCCTACTGTTGAGTGGATGCTCTCTTTGAACCCTTGATCTGTTGCTAGCCCTACAATGTCCCCAAGACCCGTTGATCCCTCGGCCCTCAACAGTCCCAGAATCTCTGCCAAGGGAGACCCTTGAGTGGACCCCTCTCCAACCCGACGTTAGTCTTACGCCAGCCTTTGCCTCCCTGCCAAGGAACCACCTTGTCAGGCCCCCTCATCCTGTCAGCTGTATAGCGACAATAAGACCCTCGAACCTCTGCAGGCCTACGCTCGACCACGTCAAACATAACAGTATGTCTCCAACATCTGGTTGCCCTTTCGAGCTGCAGTGCAGTATCAGCTAGGTCTCCTGACCAGTTTCCTTGACACAAATGCAAAAGATTCACCACTATTGGAAAAACTGCTGTTCAAAAACAGTCCAATGCAGTGGTCAGACCCCATTGCACACAATACGCTCGCACAGATTCTGCACCTATGCACAGACCTCGAGGGGCTGCACAAGGTACTGGTGCTGTATCTCTGGCTGTCTCTGCAGAACACGATGGTGTTTTACCAGGTAAATGAGGCATCTCAAGGCACGCATAAAGCCTGTGCTCAAGTGGTGTTTGCATCACATCTCATCAGAGCATATACATGTATGGTCCTCTGTCGAGATGGGCAGGCCCATGTTGGTGAACAAGTTGGATGATCAGCATTGGCAAGGAGTTAAGGCGAATGAGAGGGATTGGGTTGTGGGAATGCCAGTGGTGGCTGTGAAAAGGGTTGCGGAGAGTCCTAGTGCTGCTGGCACTCAGGCTGATAGGACAATACTCATTGTCACCAATCTTCAAGACCTGGCACAACACTCTCAGAGTGCCACGCAACAATAAACATCAACATCAATATGGACAACACTTGGTACTTGAAAGCATACACGTGTAAGTCTGTACCAGCCTTATCTACAACAATATACAAATGATTAGGCAAAAATATAGGGAATGCAGCTAGTATTTGTTGTATTTTGTAGAGTCTTCTTCAGGTCAAATCTGTCGATTCATGCTCAGTATCAGCATGCCAGTCAAATCTATGAGCCTGCGACTCTATTTCCTCATCAGTGACAAATGGAAGACAGCTTTTACATCTCCACTTGGCAGGTGCCAGCTTGAAGGTGAGCCTAGAGTGCATAGAATGCATATTATGTCAGTTCAGTTTGCCATATGACAAAACTGAGTCTACTGTTGAGAACATCCTCATGCAGTGACATGATTTTCTCAGTGCATTTCCAAAACCTGGCATCTAGCAAGTGATGCTTAAGCCATGCTTCTTCGAGTACAAGTATGTGGTTGTCCTTGATGTTACAATATGTTGGGCCCTCTTTTCTTTTCCCTATGATACTTACCATGTATACCAAAAGGACCTTGACCCTCGCCATTTGAGCTCCGCTTGGGTCCCTTTCTTTTACCATTGCTTTTCCATTACCACTTACTTATTTAGTGTGACTCATCCGCAGTTGTATTACCCATACTTATCCGATGCCATTGCATCCGCTCCATAGTGACTCAGCTTCTTCACAATTCCATCACTTTCCATCGCTGACTCACCTTCTTCCCTTTGCCTATCCTTAACTCTTAGGCTTGCATATATATTCTCAATACCCAGGTGTATTTGCTATCTTAGACCTCCTGCAATTTACCTAGTATCTTGGAGTTGCTCTCGAGTCTCCCAGTCCTCGTCCTACTGTTGAGTGGATGCTCTCTTCATACCCTTGATCCGTCACTAGTCCTGCGATGTCCTTAGACCCATTGATCCCTTGGTCCACAATGGTCTGCAGAATCTCTGCCAAGGAAGACCCTTGAGCAGATCCCCCGCCCTTGACCCGACGTTAGTTTTACACTGGCCTTAGCCTCCCTGTCAAGGAACTCCCTCATCAGGCCCCCTTGTCCTGTCAGCTGTATAGCAACAATAAGCCCCTCAAACCTCTGCAGGTCTACGCTTGACCATGTTGAGCATAACAAAAGGTCTAAGATCTCCCTTGATTGGCTATCATCATATAAGCCTCCACCATTGCCTATCAATGCCCCAGAAACCCTAGACCCTATCCTGACCCAGTGTCAAGAAGGGAAACCATCGACTCGTCGGATACTGATGAACCCTCCTCTGAAAACCCCATGGACACTGATGAAGACCTTGTCATCCCTCAACAACCTAAGAACCTAGAACTTTTCCATCGACTCTCTGCAGCACTTAGTATCCCCAGAGTACCCACCCCACCATCCCCAACCCCAGTCAATCGCCAACCAGCATTCACCCTACCCCCACCCCCAGCCCAGGTCGCCATAATGACCAAACCCACTGAACTCCATCTTGGAGCCCCCAATGCCATTGATCGCTCTTACACCAATGCCATGTCCTGGCTATCCACTGTCCAAATGTACCTCATCATAAACAAAGCCATTTATGATGATGACAACAAGAAAATTGCCTACTCCCTGTCCTATATGAAAAAGGACTTGGCCGCCATCTGGGCCTCTACCTTCCGGAAGGAAGCCATCGCCGCTCAAACCTTCAGAAAATTTGACGACTTCCTTGTCAAATTCAAGAGTGCTTTTAAACATCAAGACACCAAGAATCAAGCTATCAACTGACTTCATTCAGAACGACTCATCCCCAAGAAGAATGGATCTTATGGTCCTGAACTTACTTGGCACATTGCTGAGTTTAGAAACAATGTCGCCCTCTTGGGCATCACTGATCAGAACATACTGATTAACTACTTTGCCGCTGGCATTCCCTCTCCCCTCTCCCACTGCATCCTCTCCATGGACATGGTCCCCATCAAGGTCGACGAGTGGTACTTGAAGGCCATTCACTTCCAAGTTCAAAATGATTGTCCTCAGACCATCATTAACCAACACCGAACCCACTCCACCCCCACATACCGGTTCTACCAAACCCCCTCCACCACCTCCTCTTTCCAGAAAACCTGTGATTCCGACACCATGGATGTCGATGTGGTCAATGTCCCCAGACCCCCTAAGCTAACTCCTGAAGAGCAGGAACAATGCTTCAAAGAAGGGCATTGCCTATGGTGCAGGCAGAAAGGCCACCGAGCCGATGCTTGTGGCAAATACCCCAAAGAACCTCATAAGACTTCGGTCAAGTGAGTCAAACAGATCAATGACGACCTCCCAAAACTCCAGACCTGCAATGATGATGATGTCGATGACCTCACTGTTCGTCATGTCCACTTTACCCTTCCTCCCAAGAAGGATTTCTAGAACAGAGACCTCAACCAACGCAGGACTCTCCTAAAATACAATGTGTAAATGTATCTACTCTGCCTGGTTCAATGCAAATCCCTGTCCAAGTCATTGTACTCTCACACACATTGAAAACCATTGACACTCGCACCCTCATTGATAGCAGTGCCGACATTTCTTGCATCAACTGGGGCTTTGTTTGCAAAAACAAGCTCCCCATCACCTGACTTCCCTCCTCCCTCAACATCACCAACCTCAACCAGGGACCCACAGACAAAGGAGGAGTTTGCTTCACCACCAAACTCTTCATTCATATCGAAGGGCTTACCCACAAAGTCATCTTCTATGTCATGGATTGTGGTCGACAAAACCTTATCCTTGGCCTCCCCTGGTTGAAAGCTGTCAACCCCACCATCAACTGGTTCAGTCAGACTCTCTCAATCAATGAGTCTACCAACCAATCCAAGGAGCTCTATATACTCCACAAAGTCGACTTGAACCAATACAAAACCCATTTCCAGCAGTTCAAGCCCTCCCCTCGACCCCCTCGCCATGTCCAAGTAGACTCTATCTATGACGGATGCCTCTATGAATACCTTGATTATGAGACAGAACCCCAGTACCTCCACCACGCTCAAGACAACTACACCATCAACTGCATCATCCAATGTGGTTATCACTTCATCTTCAAGGGTGATCCCCTCATCGCCAAACTCACGAACTCTACTGAGTTGGCCATGGCTGCTGAGAAAGCCAAACCTAAGGTCATCCTCCCCTCTGAATACTCTGACTTCGCTTCCATCTTCTCAAAAGAAGCCATG
Organism: Austroboletus niveus; assembly: GCA_038090255.1. NCBI lineage: Eukaryota > Fungi > Basidiomycota > Agaricomycetes > Boletales > Boletaceae > Austroboletus > Austroboletus niveus. The sequence continues at coordinate 6,045 of JBBPMJ010000585.1, read as the reverse complement.
GACCACATGCCCCCCTCATGCCCTTATAATCATGAGATCAACCTCGATGAATCTTTCATGCCCAAGGTTGGAAAGATTTACCCTCTCTTCCCAGTTGAGCATAAGGCTACAGAGGCCTTCCTCAATGAAAATCTCGCTTCAGGCAACATACGCCCCTCGAACTCTCCCCAAGCATCCCCATTCTTCTTCATCAAAAAGAAGGATGGCGGACTCCGTCCTTGCCAAGACTACAGGTATCTCAATGAACATACCATTTGCAATGCCTACCCTCTTCCCCTAGTCTCTGACCTTGTTGATAAACTTCGTGATGCCAAGGTCTTCATGAAGTTTGATGTTCGATGGGGCTACAACAACATCTGAATCAAAGACGGACATCAATGGAAAGCCACCTTTATTACTCATAAAGGACTCTTCGAACCAACTGTAATGTTCTTCGGTCTCACCAACTCCCCCACCACCTTCCAAAGGTTCATGAATGACTCCTTCTGCAATATGATCACCGAAGCATGGCTCATCATCTACATGGATGACCTTCTCATCTTCTCTCCTGATGAGAAAACCCACACTGAACATACTAAGTGTGTCCTCCAATGTATGAAGGAACTTGATCTTCACCTCAAACTCAAAAAATGCAACTTCACCTCGAAGGAAGTTGAATACCTAGGAATGATCGTCAAACCTGGCCAACTCACCATGGACCCCATTAAACTCAATGGGATCACATCCTGGCCTACTCCAGAGAAGCTTCACAATGTCCATGTTAAGTATGGGTCCATTGGGGACTGGGCAGCAAACTCCGGAGCACCGGAGTTGGTCGAAGGGAGTAGGGACTTTGGCTTCACCTTATGTGGTGCACCCTTGTCCAGTTCCATTGTCCCTAATTTACGAGGGGAGCGGAGCGGAGGTACAGAGTGATCAGAGGTCAGAGGAGAGTTATCAAGACTCAAGTGAGAGAACTCGTTGACGAGCTCAATGACAGAGGAGAGACAGGGGACAGAACTAAGTTGATATTCAAACTGAAGAACTAAGACATATTACAGCAGGTTTATATATGGAGGTCAAAGTCCAAATGTAGTAAAGTCAGGGTCAGAGGGATGGAGGAAACTAAGTACCACTGCTGTGCCAGTCAGTCACACTGCCAGAGCTGTGTGCCTTACTCTGAGCACCTGTTAAGTGTGGGTCCATCGGAGACTGGGCAGCGAACTCTGGAGCACCAGAGTTTGTCAGAGGGGGTAGGGACTTTGGCTTCACCTTATGTGGTGCGCCCTTGTCCAGTTCCATTGTCCCTAATTAATGAGGGAAGCAGAGCAGAGGTATGGAGTGACCAAAGGTCAGAGGAGAGTCGTCAAGACTCAAGTAAGAGAACTCATTGATGAGCTCAATGACGGAGGAGAGATAGAGGATGGAACTAAGTTGATATTCGAACTGAGGGGCTAAGACATATTACAGCAGGTTTATATACGGAGGTCGAAGTCCGAATGTAGTAAAGTCAGGATCAGAGTGATGGAGGAAACAGAGTACTGCTGCTGTGCTAGTCAGTTGCATAGCCGGAGCTGTGCACCTTACCCTGAGCACCACAGTGATGGAATGGAGACTAACTACAAAGAGAACAAAGGGAAATGTAACATAATGTACATGAGCACAAGAAGTAAAGCGGACATGGAGTAGCAGAGGACATATCAAGTGGAAGAGTGGAGATGATGCACATGGAGGAGCGGAGGGGACTTAGTGAGAATTTGGGATATGACAGTATTTCCCTCTTAGGCCTGAACCCCTGAAGGCCAAAGCGACGGCTAGATCTGTCCGTATGGTAAGTGAAAATGTGATGGGGTGGATAAGTGATGTGAGGGTGCACATGGAGTGGACGGCAAAGCATCGTCTAAGCAATTGTGGAGCAGAGTCAGAAATTGCTAATGGGGGCCATATGAGGCAGGGGTTGCATGCTTCGACTCTCTAACTTTCTTCCCCATGTCTTCTATACCCACCGACATCACCAACATCCACACATGGGCTGACGCATGTCTCACAGAGGACGATGATGATGAAGTGTTCGAGGCAAAGGCTGCGGAGCGGTGACAACATGTGAAGGTGTGGAAGAAAGAAGAGTGCTGACGGGTGGAAGAGGAGGTGCAAAAGCACAAGAAAGAGGCATGTAAGTGTTGGGAGGAGGAAGAGCGGGCATGGCATGAGGTGGAAGAGGCCACACATCGCAAGCACAAAGAAGAGGAGGCTGCAAGGCATCATGCGGAGAAGGTCGTGGCAGAGCAACGCATGAAGGAGAAAGCAGCAGAGGCCACCGATGCGGATGCAGGGGTGAGTACACCAATGCAGGTGTTATGCTCGACATGGTCAAGCGTAGGCCTGCAGAGGTTCTAGGGCTTACTGTTGCTATACAGCTGACAGGACGAGGGAGCCTGACAAGGGGGGGTTCCCTGACAGGGAGGCTAAGGCTGGCATAAGACTAATGTCGGATTGAAGGGGATCTGCTCAAGGGTCTTCCTTGGCAGAGGTTCTGGGGACCATTGAGGACCGAGGGATCAATGGGTCTTGGGGACGTCGCAGGGCTAGCGACGGATTGAGGGTTCAAAGGGAGCATCCACTCAACAGTAGAATGAGGACTGGGGGACCCGAGAGCAACTCCAAGATACTAGGTAAATTGCAGGAGGTCTAAGATAGCGAATACACCTGGGTATCGAAGGTTTATATACGCAAGCCAAATGGTTAAGGGTGGGTCAATAGAAGAAGGTGAGTCAGCGATAGAAAGCGATGGAATCGCAAAGAAGCTGAGTCACTACAGAGTAGATGTGATGGCATCGGATAAGTATTGGTGATACAACTGCGAATGAGTCATGCTAAATAAGTAAGCGGTATTGCAAAGACAATGGTAAAAGAAAGGACCCAAGCGGGGCTCAAACAGCGAGGGTCAAGGTCCCTTTGATGTATATGGTAAGTGAAGTAGGGAAAAGAAAAGAGGGGCCCAACGAATCGTAACAGTGGGGTAGGAGAAGGGAGCTAACCACCCAAAAGGATGAGCAGACACTGCCGGTCGGGCTGCCCAAGCCCTGCCAAAAGGGCAAGGGGAAGAAGAAGGCGGCTGAGTTGCAAATTGAACATGTGCCGGACGCTTGCTACCGGTGCCACCGCCTCAACATTGAGTGCGTGCTGGCACCGGGAAGGAAGGCATCATTGTGCATGGCATGTGTCGGCATCAAGCAGTGATGCAAGTGGCCAACGGACGAAGACGATGAGGTCAAGGTCATGGAGAAGCTGGCGCCAAGGAAGTGGAAGGCGGGCCTGGAGGCAACAGGGTCGAAAAAGAAGGTGAGGATGGAGACAGAGGATGAGCGGCTCACGGATGGGCCATGGATGGAGCTCACCAGCACAATGATGGAAGTTGCCGAGGCCATCCGGGACCTGGTCCAGATCCAGTGCCGAGACACGAGGAAGCAGGAGGAAGAAGCAGCACATCACCAGTGCAACCAGAAAAACCAGTGCATGCAGCTGCAGAACATTGTGCAGGCTGTGCACAACCTGGGGTACGAGGGGGAGGTATCGGCGATGTGGCAGAAGATGAAGAACCGCATGTCCAAGGGGACACAGGTGGAGGTGGTGGAGTTGGAGGAGTTGGAGGAAGAGGTGAAGGTCCAGATGGAGGATAAAGGGACTGAGGCAGAGAAGAGTGGCACTGGAGATGAGGCGGAAGCCAAAGGAGAGGACATGGAGATGGGTGGGCAGTAAGGCCCTAAGGACTTTGTAATTGTAGTTTTCTTTTTGTTTGTATAATGTTTTCTTTTCTTTTTCTAATGTGATATAATCAATGAAAATGAGACAGAGTGAAATGGAAAAAGGAAATATAGTGGAGGTTTTGTATGGAGATATTGTTGGAACTAACGAAATGGAGGGAACTGAGACGGAAGAAATCTAAGTAAGCAGAGGAAAACGGAATCAAGGTATATGGGGACCAGGCTTATCTGGATACCGGAGATGAAACTCTGCGACAAGTTCTGATGTGTGATCTAATTCTGTTGTGAGTAACCAGGATGTTTCTTTATTGGTACCTTCATAGCTAGATCAATGGACTAGGTAGAGTATCTTGCAAGTCTTTCACTGATGGTCTATTTTAGAGTCAAGGATCTCGGAGATCTCATACTCGGGTTCACCATCAACCTCAACTGGAGGAGGCGGAGGTTGGACGTGATTGGGGATGCTATTGGGGACCGAAGGTTCAAGTTGCGAGATGTGGAAGACTGGGTAAACGGACTTCATAGAGTTGGGAAGGCGGAGCATGAAGGAGATGGAGCCAGCTTGTGTGATGATCGGATATGAACCTAAATTCTTCTCGGAGAGCTTTTTAGACAGACAAGTCAAATTAAAATACTTTGCTTTAATGAAGACCAGATCTCTGACTTTAAAGTCAGGGGCTGGAGATCGTTTCATGTCAGCGGGTCCTTGGTATTGCTTCTGTGCTGTGGCTATTTCTTCACGGAGGAATTCATGGAGAGAGTCAAGATTGACCGAGTATTCTCTGGTGCAGGTGGAGGTGAGGTCGCATTTGGGGTGGATGGAGATGTTGGGGTGGTAACCCTTGTTAGCGAAGAACAGAGAGATGCCAGTAGTTGCATTTGGAGCATTATTGTAGGTGAACTCCACGAGGGGCAGGAGTTCAGCCCAGTTGTCCTGCTGATAGTTGCAATAAACATGGAGGTACTGTTCCAGCATCTGGTTCATCTGCTCAGTCTGTCCGTCACCCTCAGTGTGATATCCAGAGGTAAAGTGAAGATGGATATTGAGCACCTTGCCAAGAGAATGGAAGAAATGAGATACAAACTCGAAACCTCAATTGGAGGTGATGTGGGATGGTACTCCATGCTTCGAGAACACATGGAGTAGGAATAGCTTGGCTAACTCCAGGGAAGTCACCTTGTTGTCCGTCGGGATGAAGATGCATTGCTTGGATAGGTGGTCCATGATGACGAGGATGGTGGTATGACTGGAGGAGCCTGGGAGTTGCTCAATGAAATCCATAGATATGGAATTCCATGGCTTCTCTGGGATTGGGAGCTGTTTAAGAAGCCTGTAGAGCTTGTGCCTCAGAACTTTTGCACGAGCGCAGGCAGTACAAGAGGATACGTACTCTTTGACAAAGATACAGATGCCTGGCCAGGTGTATTTGCGGTGGATTAGTTCCAGAGTGCGGTTTTGACCGAAATGACCAGAGAGGGGATGATCATGCTTGAAACAGAGAACACAGAGATGGAGGTTGTCGATGTCAGGCACATACATGTGACCATTGATATGGAGGTAACCATCTGCATCTACAGTCCAGCGGGAAGCAGAGGGAGTGTCGAAAATGGGGTTGGAGGAAGAATTGGGAGATCCGGTCATGTGGATCATGGCAAGAGGGTCGGATGGGAGGGTGGAGAGAATATCACTGTGGAGTTTCTCGAGGTTAAAGAGTGTACTTGCACGGAGGATGGGGAATGCAAGGTACATAGCTCGTAGGGATGCAGCGAGTTGCTCTTGGGTGAAAACGGAGTGGAAATTGTGTGGATTGACTTGAGTGTAGTCCTTATTCCCCTCTTTGGGATAGACTTCCCAGCGTCGAGTGAGGGCATTAGGTTTAGTGCCAAGTTGGCCAGGGCGGAAACGGATGATCATGTTGAACTGGGAGAGGAACTCTGACCAGCAGGCTTGCCAGCAGATTAGGAGTTTAGTGGTGGCAAAGTACTCAAGGTTTTTATGGTCAGTGATCACATCAACTGGAGTCACAAAGCCTTCGAGGTAATGCCACCAGGTGTGGAATGCTTCATAAATAGCTAGCAACTCCTTGTCGTGGGTGTCGTAGTTGAGCTCTGGGGAGGTTAATGAAACGACTCGAATAAAGAGTAGAGTAAGTGACCACTTCGGTCCTTAGAGCAATAAGCTTGTGAGGAAATCTCCAAGACTTCAAAGCTGGGGACTCCAGCCTTGAAGTCCGGGGGTTTATATACTATTCTACTGTTTGTACATGTTTGTGTAAATACCATAATGAGACATCGTACCATG
>JBBPMJ010000584.1:0-20470 GCA_038090255.1 Austroboletus niveus | reverse complement strand
CATCGTAGGAGCTCCTTACTTTCGGTTTATTCATTGTCTTTGCGAGTAACCTTAGGGCAACCTAGGACCTTTCATCGAGTCCTGATATAAAACCGAAAGTAACCTTCCTACCTTGCCCACCCGACGTCGCCATCGTTCACACCTCGCTCACCGCGTCGTTCATACCTCGTCGACCACCTATCCCTCCTCACTACCAACTTCCACTCCAACCTTCGCTGTTGTTCGCACCCTGTTGTACTATGACAGTCAACACTTTGTCGACACCTCATTTCCCTGCTTCACGTCCTGCCCTCTGGCTGTCTGAGTCGCTGAGTTATCGTGCTGGCAGCAGAGCATCCTCGCTGTACAAATCGACGGCAACAAGTCTTTAGGCTTCCATCACCGGCACTAACGGTCTATGCAAGGCGTATCTACTGAGCCATCGAGAAAGTTATCACCTTGTTCTTCCTCATCATCAGCTTGATCCAGAAGATCGTACGCTGGATTATCTCACATCCACCTTGGACCTGGTCCGCACCACCTGCACGCTCTTAGAAGGATCCTCACCTACCTCCAACTCGCATTTCATATCATCGCTGTCGAGCCTGTCACCTTAGTGCCAGCGCCGCAGCCGCCCCTTCCTCTCCAATCACTACGCTCCACGACAGACGTAGAGGACCCCTCTGAAGACGAACATACTGTCTATGAACCTTCACTCCACTCCGACGAAGGGACAGTTGTTGACGATCCCGAGTTACCCAACCAATACATCCTCGCCGCCCTCTCTCCTATCGCTCTCGCGCCCGCCCCCAGGCATATCGGACCCAGTTATCCAGTCACATTGACTTGGCGTAATCGAACGACGATGCCTAGAGATCTTACTTCAGCAACCTCCTCTGACTCTGACTACTGATCCATACTGGCGCGATCTCTGGGAAGACATTGAGCTCATCACCCGGCTTACCAGACTCAACGTATACGCCCGGTACCCCCATGCATATTCCACTCCAATCCCAATCCCTTTACCCCGCATAAGTGCCTGCGACTGGGTAACCACCAAGTAAAACGCCGCACTGAACCTTCTTTTCAGAAGCCGAAAACAAGGAAAAGGAAGAGTGGTAAAAAGGAAATAAAGTAGTTTTTCTTTACAGTTTTTTTTACGTTCGCCCAACATTTCGGACGACCCTGCACCCCGACATACCCCGCGTGTACCATGCAGACCACCGCATCTGTCTACTGGAGACCGAACCACTCCAGTTGGCTATCCTTATCCACCACCCGTCATTAGTCGCGCTTCCTCTCAGAGCGACGTCCCACGAATCATGGCTACCAAAGCACAACCCTCTACCTCTGATCCCCTATCATCTCCTCCGCGAACATGGTCCTTGGCTACGTCCTTATCAGAATTTTGCAACCAATACACCAAATACACACAACATGTGGCTCAGTACGGAATCCATACCGCTACGCCTCCAACCGTACCAGGCGTCACAACAAAAAAGAAAGACAAAGCACCAGATCTAGACACACTTAAACTGGGGAAGTCATATGTGGAAAAACCCCTGACATTCACAGGAAAACCCGAAGACTATATGAAATGGAGAGCAAAATTCAAACTCTATCTATTGGGATTCGAGAGACCGGTTACCCATGCTGAAGAAATCAAGATGTTCCTAGGCTTCTGCACCAACGGACCCGCCAAAGAATTCGCTACGCTCCTGATCAAAAGAGACCTTAACTATGAAGACTACTTGGCCTCCGCCTTCTTCCGCACTTTCGTAGATCCAATATTCAAACCCGTATATGAATCATCAAGAGCAGAAACCGAGCTGATGAATCTCAAACAAGGATTGATGAGTATCGAAGACTTCATCAACAAGCAACAAAATCTCATCATGCGTGCCGAATGGTCCGACATCACTAACGGACGACAACTGGTACGACTCCTTCGCACAAACGCCCGCAATGCCCTCGTCGAACAAGTCGAACGATCGGACATGGAAATGACGACGAAATATGCCAGTAGTTATGCCGAATGGTGTAGACGACTCACCGCCATGGGACATCTACTGTCAGAAATTGTGGAGCGAAAGAAAGGAATTGCTGCTGAAACCCCCTGACCTAAGGTCAAATTTCCCTCTCGATTCGTCGAACCTCACACTGCGACCCCAGAAACCACAGGAGTCTTTGGAGGCCGAGGTGCTCCCATGGATTTATCCAAAGTGCAAGCGACTGGAACCTGCTTCCAGTGTGCTAAGGAAGGCAAGACATCCGCATGGCCTTGTGTCGCTCACTCTCAAAAGAGCTCCGGCTCGAAAAATATCAAAGTCCGTGGACTCGACGTCGAATACTCAACCATAGAAGAGTTGGAGACCGCAGTTCGAGAAGCGGATGAAATGGATTTTGTCGAAGAGGATGAGAAATGAGATTGCCTCATTCTCAAGGTACGTCACCAGTCAGAATCTGTACTTGTAATATTACGGTTAGGGGCGCCCGGGTTATCAAACCTAAGGACGGCGCGGCAGTACCGAAAACTGTGCTTAATTCCCCTTCTCGTCCTACTAACAGATTCTCTCTCCTCAATGTAGATCAGATCTCAGACTTGGATCGCGAAAGCAGCCCAAGTCCTAGTTTGCCGGCCACGCAACAGCCAAATGTACCTTCGCCCCCTTTGGGCGTTACAGCCTCTACTCTGCCCGGAGAGTATGCAGTCAAGCGGCAGACAAAGACTCAGGTTGTGAGTAGAAAGGAAATGACTCCACCGCGTACCATCCTCACTTGAAAGGATCGTGGATGGAAGTTCACCATCAAACCATGGTTCACGCAATGGATCAAGCAAATTGCCAACGACACCCCGGATGAACGTCTCATTACTCATTTACAAGTGTTCATCCATGACACCCGCCTCTCCGAGGTAAACGCTGAGCTAATCACGGACCTCCGGAATGCTTCACACGACGCAGCCGAGTTCATGTTACTCGAACTAACTCAGAAGCCTCGGTATCGAACAAAGAAACCATCCCCCAACGCCTTCGAAATTCCCGTAGTCCTCGGATCAAATTCAGGACAGGAAATCGAAGCCATTGTGTTGATCGACTCTGGATGCATGGCATCAGCCATCGATATCGACTTCGTACGAGAACATGAACTAGAACAGAAGCCACTACCCCGGGCTATACCAGTCTACAACACCGATGGGACCGCCAACACCAAAGGAGCCATCACACACTATGTAGATCTGAAAGTGGCTATCGGAGACCACCAATCCGCTATCCCCTTCTCAGTGACACGCTTATCCTCACAAGTGGTCTTCTTGGGATTTGACTGGCTACGCCAATACAACCCCCGCATCGACTGGCAGACAAAGGAACTCAGCTTCGCCCCGGAAACCACACCCTTGTGGGAGCACGACGATATAGAGACCGAAGACCGCGTCTTTCAGATCGAAAATAAATATATCGCAACCATGGCAACAGACCTTGCCACTGCTGCAAATCAAGGGAAACAAGAAATTCCCTTCAAACAAGTCATCCCCACCGAATATCATGAGTTTCGTGACGTATTCGCAAAGGAATCCTTCGATGAACTACCACCTCGTCGACCATGGGACCACACGATCGAGTTAAAACCTGGCGATCACAAGGTCGATTGCAAAACTTACCCACTCTCATTGAAAGAATAAAAAGAACTTGATGCCTTCCTCGAAGAAAACCTATCCACAGGCCGTATCCGCCCCTCTAAATCTCCCTTCGCATCACCATTCTTCTTTGTCAAAAAGAAGGATGGGAAGCTCTGCCCTGTCCAGGACTATCAAAAGCTAAATGAAGCCACTATCAAGAACCGACACCCTCTCCCGCTCATCGAGGAAATCGTTCAAAAGCTTTGCGGAGCCAAGTTTTACTCAAAAATGGACATCCACTGGGGTTACAACAATGTGCATATGAAGGAAGGAGACGAATGGAAAGCCGCCTTCCACACCAATCAGGGCCTCTTCGAGCCCCTTGTCATGTTCTTTGGCCTTACAAACTCCCCCACCACGTTCCAGACCATGATGAACCACATCCTTCGCGATCTTATCGCCAAGGAGATTGTCATCGTCTATATGGACGACATCCTGGTATTCACCAAGACTCTCGACGAACACCGCTGTGTGGTACGAGAAGTCCTGTCCCGACTTCGCGAACATACACTATCGCTCAAACATACAAAATGCGAATTCGAGACTACCACTACCAAGTACCTGGGCCTCGTCATCTCTGATGGAACTATCGCCACCGACCCTATCAAAGTCGATGCCATCCGCACCTGGCCGACTCCCACCTCCCGCACCCAAGTATGCTCGTTCTTGGGGTTCCTCAATTTCTTCCATCGTTTCATCAAAGACTTCGCGGCCATCGCACGTCCACTCAATTGCCTCACTAGCGACAAAAACCCTTTTGAGTGGACTGCCGCGTGTCAAAACTCATTCGACACCCTCCGGGATGCGCTCATAAACGTACCCATCCTCTCACTAGCCTCCGACTTCGATCCCTTCAGGATCAAGACCAATGGTTCAGGCATAGGACTCGGAGCCATCCTTTCCCAACATCAGGGTGGACTCTGGCATCTGATTGCGTATCTGTCGCGGTCTCTTTCCGATGCAGAACGGAACTATCACGCTGCCGATCTGGAATTCGCCGCCATCATCGAAGCAGTTATCACTTGGCAACAATATCTATTAGACGCCCACGTACCTTTCGAGATTCTTACGGATCATCAAAACCTCACGTATTTCGCAGTCCCACAGGACCTCTCTCGCCGACAGGCGCGCTGGAACCAAATCATGCAGGAGTTCCACTATACTCTTGTCCACCGTTCCGGAAAAACAAATCCTGCCGACCCTCTGTCCCGGAGGTCAGACTTTGAAAAGGGGGTGAAGGACGATAATAAAGGTGTCACTGTTTTTCCCACTCTCTTACAGCAGAATCATATGTTGACGGCTGTGGAGAACACGCCGACATCCGACCAGGACTTTGTTTCTTTCCCTATAAATATTAACGCTCTCTCTATTTCTAATACAGACATTTATTCAAACACTATGGACATGCGTACGCTAGCAGCAATGCGTGTAGCTGAACAAACTCTTATTTCCCCATCTACCATAGAACAAAGAATAACGGACTTACAACACCTTAGAGATTCCAAAGTAGTACGCGCACTTGCACAACAAGATATCCATTTTTCCATTCGTAATTCTCTCATATATTTCAAAGATTTCCTTTATGTACCAAAGGACACAACTCTATGCGATGACGTACTAACCACTATTCACAGTCACCCTACCTCAGGACATCCGGGAATATGCGCCACTACCTGAAAAGTCCAAGAATGATACTACTGGCCGACGTCCGCCAAAGACGTCAAAAGATTCATCAAAGGATGCGAAGCCTGTCAAAAGAACAAGGCGATCACCACTCCGCGTCACACCCCCCTGAATCCCAACGAGATCCCACGACAACCATGGGAACACATTTCGCTCGACCTCATATCTCCACTTCTGGAGTCTAACGGAAGTAACGCCATTCTCGTCATAGTCAATTGTTTCTCCAAAATGATCCGACTCTTCGGTGTCCAAGATACCATTAATAGCAAGGGGATTGCGGTGATCCTCCGCGATGAAATCTTCAAACTCCACGGTCTTCCAAACAAAGTCATCTCAGATCGAGGACCCCAGTTTGTATCTACCTTCATGACCGAACTTCAAAAACTTCTAGGTATCACACCGAACCCTTCCATGGCTTTCCACCCGCAGACGGATGGGCAAATCGAACGCTACAACGCCTGGGTTGAACAATACCTACACATCTATATCAACCACCGTCAAAGTGACTGGAAAGAGTGGCTTCCTATGGCCGAATTTGCACACAATCATAATCCTCGATCAACGACTCAACAAACCCCGTTTATGCTCAATTACGGACATGAACCCCGAGTCAACGAAGATCGCCGTACGTCTATCCGAAGCGAATCAGCCACGGACTTCGCCAAGCAGATGACGACATTACGTGCTCAAGCGGCCAAAGCCTTGAAGCTTGCCAACGAAGATATGAAGAAGTTTTACGACCATTCTACACGCCCAGTAGAAGACTACAAGGCCGGAGATCTCGTCTGGCTCGAGGCAACCCACATCCGCACCAATCGACCAATGAAGAAACTGGACCAGAAAAGATATGGTCCCTTCAAGGTTATCACCAAGGTTGGTGTCACCTCATACAAGCTTGATCTGCCGCACAAATGGAGGACAATCCATCCCGTCTTCCATGAGTCAATTCTACATCCCTACATTTCGCCCATGACTGGCCCTATTCCTGCTCCTCCTCCTCCCGACCTTGTTGATGACGTTCCTGAGCAAGAAGTCGAGACGATCATTGACTCCCGACAGAGAGAAGAATGTTTCGAATATCTGGTCCACTGGAAGGGATTCCCTGTCGAAGAAGACAAGTGGTTGTCTAATACCAACTTACGCCATGCACAGGGAGCAGTAACGAAATTCCATTGTGCACATCCCACTGCCGCACGTCCTACCACTCGTCTACGCCTCTGTCCACTCGACCTCCCTTCATCATCAAAGCCCGACAAGAACTCTCATACCACCTCCCCGTCCTCGTCCGTCTTTTCCGATCCCAGCTTTCTTGAATATCACAAACATTTCAAACGGTTTGACGATTCTATGTTCGATATCCCTAACAATCCACCTAGACTGGACCCAGTCCCCCATTCCCAAATTCATTGGTCCTTCTGCAAAAGACCCTTACTGTCATTACCATGCCAACTCATGAGGACATGAGCCCTTAGAGAGGGGGTAATGTCATGATCTTTTTCGCTTACTCATACTTACACTCTCACATGACTTCTTACTCATCCATATCACGTGCAGATATTGTTTCACGACATTCTACTGTCGTTCCACGGACTATTACCATAGTAGGAGATCTTACCTGCCCTATATCATGCGCACGGACCACGTACTCATGTATATAAGGTGGACGCTCATCGTAGGAGCTCCTTACTTTCGGTTTATTCATTGTCTTTGCGAGTAACCTTAGGGCAACCTAGGACCTTTCATCAAGTCCTGATAGCATACGAGCAAATTCTGCATTAAGTACCACGCTACAATTTATTGGCTGTGTTACTATTTCTTACAACTACTGTAAAATGGATAAGATCTTGTCATGCTTCTCATATCTGGTAATAAGTATCACACATGAGTAACTTCTGCACTAAGTATCACACTACAATTTATTAGCCACGTTCCTATTTCTTACTACTATTGTAAAGCGGATACACTCTTGTCACGTTTCTCGTATCTGGTAATAAGCATTTGTCCGACGAAAATGTGTAATAAGTATCACACACGAGCAACTTCTGCATTAAGTATCACGCTACAACTTATTGGTCGCGTGAGTATTTCTTACAACTATTGTACAACGGATACATTCTTGTCACGCTTCTTATATCTGGTAATGAGTATCTGTCTGACGAAAATGTGTAATAAGTATCAGGCTACAACTTATTGGCTGTGTGGGTAATTCTTACAACTATTGTACAATCTTGTCACACTTCTCGTATCTGGTAATAAGTAACTGTACGATGAAAATGTGTAAAAAGTATCACATCTCACACAAATTAGCCACCTTTTCAAGTATCTCATGTGGTGGGATGTGATGTCAGCTAGAATGATATTGTCCGTTGTTGAATACACATCCCAGGAATGTCACAAAGACAGATATACACACCATGAATATTTCTGTTTACTATGGTAAAATATACCCTACTAGATTCCTAGTGTGCACGTTCACGCTAATATATATTAGTTGGGAAAACAAGAAACGATCATACCACCTGCTGACTCTCCTAAATCTTTTATTTACTGCACGGGTGTCAATATCTTGGAAATTTTGGAAATAATACTGCGAAATGAATCAGTTTGCAACTATGGGAAATAAAGCTGCATAATGGAAACATCGAGATGGACTTTACTTGTTCTGAAGCAATGGCATTTAGTGGCTATTTAACAGATAATTACAGAAGCGACAAAATTGTTACTAAGTCACCCCAGTACACGGTGCCTAGGATTAAATGTCCACTCATCTCTTTTTGAATGATGCCGTGATGGAGCCCTGCGACTAATCTTGAGAGGTGTACTGTAATACAGCTCTGTAACCAAATATTTCTCTGAAAGAGCCGTTTAGTATGACAGCCATGAATATAGCACAACATACCTGTTCCACCAAAAAAGTAAGTCTTCTATAGCCTCTTTCTCCGCGTTGTCCACCTTCTCAAACCAGGCAACAATTGTCTCGAAGAATTGCTTGTGGTCGAAAAGTTTGTCTACCAGTCTCCAAGTGCCGCAGCTTGACAGGGCAAACCATACCTACATCAATGAGCTTACAATCCTTGTTGAATGTTTTAGTAACTCACCTGTACTGCAACATATGCAATTGAACGTGGGGTTACTTTCTTCATGCTGATTCTCTCAAATACGCAGTGCTTGGTCCTCCTTTCTCCAAAGCGGTGTTTTACGCCCACACTTGTCGAAGGAGAGGCTTCTTCCTGGTCGACGGAAGTGGGTGACATAAATATCAACTTGAATGCCTTACAAAGAACGAAAGTAAATGTCTGGCAGGTGGTGAAAATACGACCATACCTTGAGTAGAATAATGCCTTTGAAGAGCCCTTTGCTGGGATCAGAACCATTGTATTTGCCGTTCTTGTACAAGAAGCATGGCCAATGGTCAGCCATAATAAGAAAGTCTTTATGCCAATTCCTGATTTTCTCGCATTCTCTGAAAGGACGATCAGAGGCATCTGAAAGGATTATCAAGCATACATACTCTTCGTCATCCCAGTTATAATCAACCAGGCACAACAGTCTTCCAGTGGCGTTATTGAATAGTCTGTGCAAGGATTTATCACTTGGGGATAATGGTGGACTACATTTGTCGATCCAACCAATAATGTATTTCTTCACTTGAGCCGCATTGTCAGCATGGGCAGAATCAGCCCCCTTCATAAGCTATGCACTTTGAACAATCAGCAGTATTAAAGATGAAATAAGTCACCTCCTTGATAATGATCGCGACCTCCTTTATATCCTTCGCTGCATCGATCACCCACCTTAGTTCGGGAATGATGCTGAAGAGCACCACAGTGCTTTCATCTAGCCATGCTTGCCTACAAAACAATATCAGATATGTAGCACAAACCTATATGCAGACGTACTCATCTGACATCTCCCCTGTGTTACCTTGTGAGGTGAAAGGAACGAGGTCCCCAACATGGTCGCACATTGAGACCAATCTCCATATCGCTCTTCCTCACACACACCAATATTCTCTATATATTCATAAGCAAGGACGCAAACCCTAGAACAAGACTTACTTTTCCATTTCGCACCTCTGTGTCTGCGACATTTACGGTTGATGTTGTGTGTGGAATGATTGTTAGTCGGATAAAACGCTCCTTAAAACAACTTTGAAAAAATCGGTATTACGGGCACTGGACAAACCTTAGTAAGTCACAAAAGAATATTACACTGAAATCCCGGAACATGCTAAAATCTAACGTACTAAAATATTAGTGCGCGGCGTAACCATGGAGCAATTGAAAACGCTCACCTTCTCGCTGTCAACCCTGCACCAAATTACCTATAACATAGAATGGCTTACATTTTTGTGGGTGCAAAAGTGGAGCAATTATATACACTTACTTCCACACTGTCGACCCTGCCCTGGCAAAGGCAACAGCGGTGGCCAACAAAGCCAGTACTTGTTGTTTATGTTGTACAGAAGGAATTTAAAGACCTGGATTTCACGATCGTTCATGGTACTCTGGAGCAACCTGTTGGTGATCTACCATAAGTCACTGTCGGGTGCCACGACTCGCGTTGAGCTTACGTTGTGTTACCAGACCTTGGAGACCATAAATTTACATTGGTGATCGATGCTCCCGATATTTCCTCATTGGAGGTATGCGAAAAAATGTCACCTATGGTATGCTTCCAGAGCTTGTGCCTTACTAGGTGATCTAATATTTAAGAGATTCGAGGAGCTTCCTTACCATTCAACGTCCACTATGTGTCTTCAGTTTCTCCAATATCTCAAACTCCCTACTGAGATTCAGAGGGAAATTTTCTTACTCTTGAAGGATGAGCAGTGCGTGAAGCAATATGCGCACGTCGACATGAGGACACACACATGGTAAGCCTTCCATGGATTATTGATACAGAAACTCACCTCACAAAGGCTTTATCTGTACCTGTTTCGAAACATTAGATTGCGGATGGATAACATAGCAAAGGAATTCCTTATCTGCATCAAGAACACCTTGCTCGGTACTCGGATTCAACGCCTATGCCTCACGAAGTCAGTGACTGGTATTCTCCTGTTGAATATAATCACGTTCTGCCCAAACATGGTCAACCTCACCATCCAATCTCCCATCCGATACCTGATGGAACTCTTCCTCCTGCGACGACCTCTCAATGGGCTTCACCATTTGAAGATTCTAAGCATTTTGTTAGCGACAATCAGGCATGAACGTGTCATTAACTTATCCAGGCTTGAGATGTTCCGACGCCTAACTCATCTCAATCTCTCAGTTATGGAGGACACCCTGTCCTGCTACCCCGAGGGCTTCGCAGATCTCCCCTTCCTAACGCATCTCGTGCTTCGAAGAACGACCATGGAAAACTCTTCTGTTCCATTGAGACAATTCCTGGCACACCCATCGACTTGTCTGTTGATCATTTGGGTTATGAACTATGAGCTGGAAGATACGGTCAAACGAGAGATTATAAGGCGGAACCTTTTGGACCAGTGGGTGGTACTGTTCAGATTCGTGGACATTCCTGAATTCCTGAAGGATGAGGGAGGCTATTGGAAGTATGGGAGCCATGTTATCAAATGGTGAGAGAATCATTTAAGTGGGTAACACTCACCTAGCCCAAGCTCTCTGAGGCTGACCACTCGTGTAGGTATTGCTAGCCTTTCTTGCCCTAGGCATTTAGGGCGGCCAATTTTATACTGCCAATACTTGCGCTTTATACAGCTCTGTAAATGAAACTGATCTAGGCATTACAAATTAAACTTGTACTTAGTTTTAATGCACAGCCAACAAATCCATGTTAATCTGAGCGTAAAAGAAAATAGATACTACATTATAACCAGAGTAAGCTGTGTATAGAAGGCGATATGTGAAATTGAATTGAACGGTGAAAACGGCGATGTGGGTACATGATGAGAACACACATAAGTAAACTAGCAAGGGATGTGATGAGCGACATGGAAGATTTGAATGAGATAAATCAAGGAAGAAAGAGTGGCCCTGAAGACGCCACAGAGGTTACACCTGAATCAATGTGACAGTCAGCATGGTTGAAAAATGACAGAAACACACCAAGATAATGGCTGTTGGGCAATTAAAAGTCCTTCAAAATAACAATCAGCATGGAACAAAAGAAAGAAATACACACTAGTAGTTGGCAAGCGAAGGACGACGAGGGAATGGTAAATGCTCCAACGAGTCTTCAACCCCAATGTCACGCAAAATGAGGTGGTGATGGGGTGACTTAATACATGCAAAGTGTAAGAGCGCTCTCAGAGTGACTCATAGTTGTGGCCACTGAGAAATGGCAAATGGCACAAAGCCAATTCGAGGTCCTTGATCCAGAGTGACTAGTCTGAGGCGAGACGACAGTGAGTGCGAGTCTTCGTGTCTTTGAGCATAAGACTTGAGTGGACTTGGAAAGAAAACTTCGAGCAAATTACATAACATGTACAAACAGTGAGCCAAGCCAGATATGTCACATCTGGCATCCGATCTACCCAATGTGTCCTCGGTGCGACTGTACAATGTGTGTAAGTCAGATTTTCTTGCATTCACCCAACTAATGCTTCTATGTAGGCTTGGTGTATTTAGTGGCACGATAGGATGCCTGGGCTGATGGCTATGTGGTTGTGGATGGTCCAGGTGCATGTGCTGTTTTTATTTCGCACTGCCAACACTGATTTGACTCCCCTTATCTGACGCTTCCTTTCCCCCTCCATTTAAGCATCCTCGCTCCTTTCCGACATTTGTCGCTCTTCCCTAGATCAACTCTCTGCAAGCATCCGCGCTCCTACCTCAAACTCGCCGTTCCCTTTCCCCCCTCGAGTTGGCTTTGTGCTGCTCACCATTTCTCAGTTGGCTGGACTTTGTGTCACTGCTGAGAGCACTCTTACACTCTGCATGTATTGAGTCGCCCCGTCACCACCTCGTTTCACATGACATTGGGGTTGAAGACTCGTTGGAGCATTTACCATTCCCTTGTCGTCCTTCGCTCATCAGTCATCCGCACTGATCTCGCCAATTCCCATCGTTATCATTCATCCGCTGGTCATCCTTGCCAATCACTGGGGTTGAGGTCTCGTTGGAATGAGTGCAACATTCAAGAGTCCGTCCAGTACCATGCAGCGTTATCAGTGGCTCCATGGCCTGCTCGTAGCATCCTGTTATACAAACAACAAGCCAAGCTAGGAGTGGCAACACCTTTGTCTCAGTGACAAAACCTAGTACCGATATCTCGGTCAGTGCGCCGGTGCTGGTGCTTATCCCAACAGTGTCCGGGACGATGATGCCAACCGCTTTGAGCAACTCAAATTGGCTCCCAAGTCTATGGGCTTGTCCAAGTGTCACATTTCTCAGACATGCCAACTCCTCGTCGTCATACTTCACCTTGGCAATCTGGAGTTTACCTTTGATCGTGGCCATGACGTAGACGTTCATGATGTAGACATGCTCAACATCGTCACAGAGTTTCTTTGTATTCAGCTTTCGGCACTTGAGAATATGCTCGCCTACAGATGAAGCTCGTCAAGAAAGAAATGTGTTCTGTCTTCCTCAACCTGGATGGTGCCTCGGACAAGCACGACGATCTCGCCAAGATGCTTTATTCCCTTCTGTTCTCATGGCTGAATGAATATATTAGCCAGCGCATTTGCTGTGAAGAATCTGGCACTTTCATCGGCCTCTTTGACCTTCCTGGGCCCCAAAGCATGACTAGCTGCCCCAGCTCACCCAACCAATTCTGCATCAACTTCGCCAATGAGCACCTGCAAAATTTTATCCAGAAGCGCCTTTTTGAGTGCATGTCAGTGGATATGAGATGGAGGAGATATCTTGTTTTGTGTTTTGTTCCGGACGATTAGGCTCGTTGATCACACAAGAAGACAGACCAATCATGGTAGAAGCATTTGGCAAGCACTGGGGTAACCACTTGTTGCTCAAAGTTTGCACTATCAACCGATTCGGATACCTGACTTTTACTGTGAACCATTTTAATGACCCTGTCACATACTCCTCTGAAGGTTTCCTTGAGCGCAACCTCAATTCCCTTAATCCTGATTTTGCCTCACTTCTCCGAGGCACTAGCACTGAAGGTGCTGGATCGGCCAATTTCTTCATCAAAGGACTATTCTTGGCCAAGGTCATCATGACTCAAGCCCACCCAAAGAATAAGGATACTATCGTATCTGCTCAGTGACCAGTGGAACCTATGTGGGCTCCTGTTGAGTTGTCGGAAAGGTACGATTAGGCAGATGGCAACAGTCCACGAAGACGCTGCTGAAGAACAAGACCCGGATGAAGGATACACCCCAAATTCTTCCGGACAGACATCGCGTGTAGCTGGCGAGTTTAGGTCGGCGCTCGACACCTTGCTTGATACACTATTCAACTCTCAATACTGGTTCATCTTTTGCGTTAACCAGAGCAACTCCCAGCTATCGAATCAATTGGAGGGCCGTAGCGTGAAAAGCCAGATTTGCAGCTTGGGCCTGACAGAAATCTTGAAGAGGAATGTCAACGTCTTTGAAGCAGGGCTGTCACCCGGAGGAGTTCTGCTCTTAATATAAGGAACCCTTGATGAAGCTGGGTGTTCTTGATGGCTCGGCAATTGAGAAGGTTGAGCAGACGAGGAGGGTCTTGGCCTTGAAGGACACGGATATGGTTTCAGGCCAATAGGAGGTAATTTGACATCATCTTTTTTGGTTGGAAGTCTTATCATTTTTTCTCTTAGATTTTCCTCTCCCAGACAGCATTTCATGCTCTCGAAGACCATGTTCGTATGCTTGATGTAGAGAAGAGGAAGCAGAACTGCCTCCATGATGCTGAAGCTGAAACTGGCGTCGATGTCCATTCCATTGGCAACCCATATGTGCCCTACACATCCCCAGGACCTCCTCCGGACAATTACACAGACCTGTTTAATTATGTCTCCTCGCAAGGACATGTCCCACTTGTGAGCAATGCCATTGGATCGCAATGTGGGGACATGTACAATGATGAGGAGTATGAAGACAGCATTTTGCTCTGATGAATTCGACAATCGCAGCTGGCTAACGTCCAACTGAGAGGAGACCAGCACTAATTACGGTTCAGAGCTTTACGCACCATCTCAAAACATGCTCCAAAATGCTGATATGGAAGGGTTGATGGCTAAAGAGGCATTCGCAGGCGAGATTATGGAGAATGAGACTACTGAGGTCATCAAGGAGTCTTCCGCTCAGTGACGTTGGGTATTGTTATGCTAATCACTGATGTGGTGAATGCCGTCGCCATTCTTCAAGTGGTCCAGCCAAATGAAATGTCGAGATGTTTGCCAGGCATGGAGAGACCTTGCCCTCGACATGATCATTTGGCATCTGTGCATGTGTGGTTTTGGTTATCGCCATTTTTGGTCTTGTCATCTGTCCCACCGAGCATGTCTACAGCAAGGCTGAGCTGGCATCACGTTCATACTCGAATCCGATGAACAATATTTTAACCTTCATCTGTGGTAAGGTGCTTGACCTTGCAGGAGAGCAGCGATGTATCTTTCGGTCATTTCGGTCATCTCAGTGAAGACAGTCTTGCAGTATGGAGAATAGGGCGCTACTAACTTCTTCCTTGTTCAGGTATGTCATTTGTTTTTCTTTTCTTTTCTTTTGCTCATCTTCATGGCAGATCAGTGCTTTGTGCAACAGTGTTTTTGGCTTGGTCAACCCATGGGTACAGCTTACCACGACCAACGTGATGGATCCCAATGTGGTATAGCATGAATTTTGTACCATTTCCAATGACTCACGTCTGGATTGGTACTTTGAGAGTATAACCCTCATGCATTGGAGGAATTGTGTTGGCTACATGGGGTTATAGCCCTATCGAGATATCCTCCCATGGCTAGTGACCAAGGACGTTCCATCGGCATCTATGACAGTCTCATCTACAACCTGACCAACTACATCAATTATGGTCCTTCCACTGAAGGCCCGAGTGGCGAATTAGTGCCCAGTGTAATCGATGCTCAGGTCATGAACAGTGACCTCATCAATCTCTTCAAGATTAACTCCGGTCGGGGCCTCACAAAGGCCATCAACGATCTCAACATGGCCTCTGGAATGCTTGAAGCTCAAAAGACATGTCTCCGAAACCTCTTCCTGATTGGCATGGTGGACAACCAGAATTCACCCTAGTCTTTGTTCTTTCAGCATATCCTCCTTGCGTTGTCAGCTATGATGGTCAGCATCATCGCGTTCAAGTTTGTCGCATCATTCAATTTTGCTTCTGCACGTGCGCTGGAGGATGATGACAAGTTCGTCATTTGCCAAGTGCCTTGTTACACAGAAGGCAGGGTTTCCCTATGCTGTACCATCGATCCACTTGCTCAGCTCAAGTATGACGACAAACGCACATTGATTCTTGTCATCTGTGACAGTAACATTGTCGGTTCAGGCAACGAGGTGTCGACCCTATGTTCTATGAAAATCTGTTCACTATTGATGCTTACACCACCATGGATCCAGTCTCCTTCCCACTGATCACTTCTTCGTAGTATTGTTCCCTCATACTCACCTCCCCATGTCCATCATAGCATCTCCGTCTGTCACGACGACAATGAGTGCGACGGTGTACCCGTACAGCTAAGATGACGAAGCAATAGTGCACATATGGTGTGGTGGACAGAGCCTGAGTTACCTCTCTCTCCCCTCCTCATCCGATTTGCTCACCTTTGACAGCATATCAATGACACAACAATGACGAGGGTGTAGGCGAATGCAATGGCATGCCTTCACACAAAGAGGACAACAAGACGGACAGGGCTACAAAGTGATTGAAAGAGTCTTAGCGGTGAATCAGCCCCCAGTGGAATTGATGCTAAGTTTTTGAGTAGTGATCATATGATACTAGCATTATTGGGTTGGAATTTGATTAATGTACTCAAGAAATCAAATCTATTACGCCTTGGCTATGCTAAGTACTAATTTTTTGGGAATATGCTGGCTAACATTCTCACACTTGGTGGCGCTTACAGACCCCACATGGTTTGCAGGCACATTTCCACACTCCACGTGCTTGCAGGCACATTCCCACACTTGGTTTCCTCCATGTGCTTCGGCGCTTTGCCATTGATCCCCCTGATCTGACGCTTCTTTTCCTCCTCCTCTGCGCTGTAAGCATCTGCCCTCCTTGCTGACATCCTACGGATGCGTCGCCCCTCCCTTGACCAACTTCCTGCAAGACTCGGATCGTTTGGTCTACCCTTCCACCCCTCCCCCCCTCGAGTTGGCTTTGTGCCGCTCATCATTTCTCAGTTGATTGGACTTTGTGTCACCTCTGAGAATGCTCTTACACTTTGCGTGTATCAAGTCACCCCATCACCACCTTGTTTCGCATGACATTGGGGTTGAAGACTTGTTGGAGCATCCCATTCCATCACCATCTTTCACTCGTCGGACATCCCCCCTGATCTTGCTGGAGTGTCCCCCATTTCCTCGTCGTCCTTCATTCATCGGACATCCCCACTGATCTCGTTGGACCATCCCCCATTCCCTCTTCCTTCATTCGTCAAACATCCCCGCTGATCACCCTTCTCCTCCCTCTGTTCTTCTGTCCGTATTCCATTCATGGCGACCACGGTCACTCAATTCAAGCCTCAGACCCGCAAGAATGATGATATGTTTTCCAGCTCGTTTACTTGTTTGATCAAATGATGACCTTACCTTAATAAAGAGGCTTTCAACCATCTTGATGCAAAGTCAATTGCGACCTTGGGGAACAGCTCATTCGTAATTACCTCTCCTAACATGGATTTCGTCCCAGAGCCACATATTGGCAAGGAGATACTTCAAGCACATGCGGATGGTCAGTTCGGTCCCATTGATTGCTTTCAGTGGCCTCAAGAGTACTGCAACACTTTTCGATTCTCCATTTGTGTACTTCGGGGCGAGTATCATGCTCTTCCTGATCTGCTTGGTTGGGCTTGGTACACTCCTGTGTTGGATGACGTAGAGAGTTCAGGTTGTCCTTCAGTGGGTAAACTGATGCAAGAAAAAGCTCTCAGAATTGCAGGGCTCTACACCATCACCTCAAAGTGATATGATGTCTGGAAGAAATCTCGTGAAGGCAAGAAGGACGTATGCTCTCAGTTCTTGCATCAGCTCCAGCAAAGTGTCAGCGTCTTGCTACAAGAACCTCTTCCATGGCGTGAAATTATCGTATACATTGCACAAGCGCAACACAATTTTCTTGATGTACTTTCTTTCCTCAATTACATGGATATTTTCATCCCAAGAAGGAGCAATCCTGGCTACATACCCCATGCAATTCAGTCAGATTGGATGGGTGCTTTTACATCTGACAAGTCTATCTGTCACAACCTCTTTCATGCTGGGGTTCCCGTTTGGCTTATCCATTGAGATTATGCGATTACAGATCAAATCATCATCCAGAAACCCGTCCGTTTCACATTTCCAGATGGCATCATTCATGCACACTTTTTTGAGCAAGGCCAAACAGCTCCAATATTTGAGATCCTCTATGATGGTCCATTGGGCCTTCAGTGCCATGAAGCTACCCGTCGACACTACGCACCAAGACTACATCCTTCGCCCTCCGCCCTCCCCTCCCCGTCTGCAGAGCAAAAGCCTTCAAAAGTGGGCAAAGCTTTGACAGCCACGCAACGAAACAAGCTTGCACGCACAAGGCCACCAAGCATTCCTAAATGTCGTATGTATGTTCCTTCTATTGGTATATAAACCTGACCATCAAATGCAGAGGTTACATGTAACAAGTGGGAGGACGTTGACGTTCCGGAGATGCCCTTGCCTCTGATGGGCTGGGCTCATGCATTAAAACGTGTGAACAAGGAAAAGTCGCCGATATCAAGAAATACAGTTGACCCTGGATACTACGTTCCTGAACCAGCCCTTCTTGTATCCCCAAGTTCTCCTGAATGTCACCACCGCTACCTCGAGAATTGGTTGAATGCTCGACATGTCTGGCTCACCCAACTCTATCACGATCCACCTGATTGTCTTCCTTTACCTCAGCTTTGGCGCAAATTCCTCAACTTCTCCTCACCTGCGGACGGCTCATCGAGTGCCGTATCATCTAACGCTACGAGAGCAAAGTTGCATCATGATGAGGTGCTACAAACATTTGAATATGCAGTTGAGTGCACAAAAGGACATAGGGGATATCTCAATACGTTTATCTGGAGAGAGCGAGAGATCTCTACATCATCTCTCTCGTCCAATGCGCCAGTTCGACTTATGCAAGCAATTTTCTGGGATGTGTATGAGATTGGTTTTCATCTAGAGCTTGGCGCGCTGGACCGAGCAGTCGTGCCGAACTTGTGGTCGTGAGCCCCAAGAGAGAGAAAGAACCTTCTGGAACTTGTTCGGGGCATTGATGAGCTGGAAAGGTGGCTTGGCCCATTGCCTCAGAAAGCTGGCAAATTAGGCTTCACAGATGGACAAGCCGATGAGGGATGTTCATTTAGAAGTTTTTGTATCCTCTTGACTGCTTGGCCAGATGCTCATCCCAGCCTGTACACCTATGCAACTTCCTCCTGGTCTGAAGAATCCTTGGTGCAACCGGAACACTACGACATACTCACATGAGCATGTTCATTTTACATTCAGACATTTTTTGATTATTTTGGTAGACCACCCCTGCTCCCCCATGCCTTTCCGATCGAACTTCACAATTGATACAGTTTCTTTTTCATTACCTTTCATTTCATGATCTTTTGTTGTATGATGACTCCACAAATATCTATTATGAGTTCCAAGTCACGTCACCAGATTACGTGTTATCATGTCGACCTCATGTTCACCACGCATTCTCTGCGACGTAAGGACTCTGTAGCATTTGAAGGTTTGTTTGTTTTTTCCTTCCATCACTGGTTTTCTCATGCAATACTTATTGGACATTGTACCCTGACCGGTACCTACTGACAAGTGGGACAATTTCACAGTGATGTTTAGATGCAGCGAGAATTGCTCTCAAGTCAGTGGTTCTACCAGAGCAATCAGCTTGCATAGATCAAAATGTAGCATATATGCTAGCGACCATTGTTGACAATGGGACAGCCGGCATCAAGTACACTCCCAAAATGCTAACTCAGCGGTAAGCTTTGTCTATTATCCATTTCCATTGCCTAATTTCCATATACATGGTCAACAGGCATTCACTCCTGATGAAGCAAATCCTATTATCTCGTCTAGCCAGACCCTTCACCCTTCACCCCCCACCTCCACTCCTCTGAGTATCCAACAAGCTCTTGCTTCTGATGATGCAAGCACCATTATCTTGACCAGCCAGACCCGTGTCTCTCCGTCTCCCTCCTCCACTCCTCCGACTCAGTGTCAACAAGCTCAGCCCTCTGAAAACCTTGAGACAAGTGAAGGACAACCCTCTGAGATCTCTCAACCCACTGGTCAACGAATTCGCAGGTTACCTGTTAGGTTTCGTGACCTCCTTCCTGAGCCAGCCCCCCCGGCAATCAAATCCACTTTTTCCTCAATCAAACATGTCATCCTCCATGTCTTCGACTCCTTCACCACTGCATTTAACGAATTCGGTATTGCACGATGTTACTGTCACTGTCCCTCTCATGACCCGGATGCCTTCCTCACTTTGAAGGACTTGTCAGCAGAGAAATCTGTTTCGATTCCATCGGTTTCGGTAGCTGCCAGAATACCTGCCAGAGAGCCACCTTGGCCTTGGCCCAATATGACGATCTGGTGTCTTATGACTTGGGTGCTACTTGGGACACGTGAAAAGTCAATTTCGGAGGTAAATAGATTGGTTGACGATGTTTTGAAGGCTGAGGACTTTTCTCTCGATGACCTACAAGGGTTCAATGTGCTGACGGAATCAAGGCGGATGCAAACTGCAGAAAGAGCATCAACAGCTGAAGATATCTTTGACAATGAGATTTGGAAGAAAACGGACATCAATATCGAAATTCCAACAAAGGAGGGAAATGTAAACAGCAGCGGAGTGAGATATTCCTTTAAGGGTTTTCACTATCAATCGTTGCTAGGAGTTATCCGCGGCGCATTCTCAGGGAGGTCTTCCAGCCGGTTTCATTTCACTCCATTCAGAAAGGTAAGAGATCACTCTTATTCACTGAGAGTTAGTGTCATTA
>JBBPMJ010000583.1:0-20474 GCA_038090255.1 Austroboletus niveus | reverse complement strand
GAAAGCATTGACTGGTAAATTACCCAACATGAGCGATGTTGAATCCATTAGTTCAGGTGAGTTTTCATTGGATTTTGAGGTATCTGGGACCTAAAAATGATGTACCTCACCTGGACTTGTCAGCAGACGACCTGCCACTGAAAACCACCAGCCGCAACTCCAAAGGCAAGGCTAATGCCCCTGCTGACTTTCATTCGTCATCAGGATCTGAGTCGATGTCATCTGACTCTGAGGTAGATATTCTTGGAGGCCCCACTCGTGCATCAGCCACCAACTGTTCCATTGCTACTTCTGACTTGTCCGAAACTCCCGATCTGTTCGACTGTGTCTCAAGCCCTGACATCGACGATGAGTTCTTCTTTTCAAAACTTGTTGCGCGTGAAAATGCCAAGGCAAAAGTTGCGGCAGATAGCTCATCAGGCAAGCCTCATAAGTTTGCCAACAGCCACGGTGCAGAGCCAGGTATGTGCAGCCCATCCAGTCTTCAATGAAACACATCTCAACCATGTTGATTAAATAGCGGCTACACAGACCTTGAAACGCCGTGTGTCCATGTCAGAAAATAGCACATCACAGCTTCGGGGCCCAGGGAAACGAATCAAATCAGACAACTATAGCTCCAGAAGTATGCTTCTTTTTTTTTCTGAAAGACTTTCAGTTCTCATCAAAACATGTCAGGCCCCTCATCCAGGACATCGCTAGCAGAGCAAGGCAGAGTGCCTAGTTATTCCGAAATGACCATTGAGTCCTCAACATCATCCCAGTCTCGGATGGACTCGTTTACAGGAAAGTTGACCACCTTTCAACCACGGAGAGCATCTGCTCTCAGGCCAGCTTATAACCCTACTCGAGACCCATGGGCATAGATTGTACATCTGAAATTCCGAATAATCAGTCACGGACTCGCGGACTCGTGTGGTGTATCCACTATATCTAACTTTCTGCTGCTTCTGCCACTATGGCCTACCTAATCCCCGTTTCTGCATATTCCCCTCATTTATGACACACCGCACAGCTCAAGCATTCGTTAATGAGTTACATTGTGCATACGACAGTCTTGGGGTAGATATTACAACTTTGCACGCTACCGTACTAGCATTTGTTCAACGAGATTAATTCGAATAATCTCAATGATAATGATTTTCATATTTTGGTGTGGAATGGTCAGTAATTTTGCGTGCTCATATACTAAATTGTGCGCGCTCGTATGAAAGTTGTGCGCGCACTCGTACACAAAAATGTGCGCGTTCATATGAAAAGTGATGTGCGCGCGCTCATACACAAAAATATGCGCGCCTCTATTGAATTTTAGTGCAATCCGACCGTCATATCGTTCGAATGATTCTCGTTTTACTATGTTATTTTGATTTTGATTTATCGAAACCTATCGGTCTTCCGAATACCGACGCCAGATATTTTGAAAGCGCTGCCATTCCAACAGTTAGGCGAGAAAACAGAGGGCACACTACTGAGAACAGTCTCCAAAGAGTGTTTAGCAAAAATTACACTACTAAAGAAACATGCAGAAGAAAAGAAAGCAGAATACAGGGATACGGACTCATCCAAAACAAAAATAATATGTGCAAGAAAAGACGTCAGTTACTTGCATTGTATCGCAGCCAATTCTCGAGTGAACAGGTTAACCCGTCTTTGCCCTCCGCAGCGATACACGATGGTATGAAATAGGAATGACTCAATCAACGACGTGAGGGCGACGAGGAAACAAGAAAAAGCAGGCGAAGGCATTATACTGGATGCCAGGGTTACAAGGAAAGGAACGACGAACATATTCAAAGTGCTGAAGGTGGTTGACCAGTTCAAGCCAAGGTGGCGAAGGCAACGGTGCCGGATAGCCTCAACAACAAGGATCCATGAATCATGTGCTGTGGGGTCGAGACAAGATACGCATGGCGGGACTTCGAGGTCATCGACTTAAGAGTGCAAACGTACTGGAAAAGGAGAGGAGCGTGTTACCTGGGTGGTTCCGGTCGCTCTGGATGATACTGGTATGAGCCGCGTCCTGAATTCCGTGACGAGCACAGCAGCGTCATCTCCGCCATTTCATCTCTACAATACTCTTTATGGCACATCAGAAACGACGCTGAATTAATTAATGAAAGAACAAGAGCCCGCATTCTGAAGAACTTCCTGGCGATGGCGCTTACGAAACAGAGATATTCTTGCCGCATGTTTTTCAGAGCAGGAGGTTCTGGGATGGATGCACCACAAGGGCACGTTTTCTGTGCAAGCCACAGATGAGTCAATGAGTCACTGCGGGGCTGAGAACAAAATGCATTAAATTGATCAGAGCCAACAGTTATGGTAAACGGATAGACCAAAAGCAAAAAAAGAACATGCTGCGCCACGCGCCTCGTTGTCCGGGGCCCTAGCGGGTTATTTATCCAACACATCAAAAGAGGACAAACTCTATGGTGCGAACGTCGAACGCAGTTTTTCCTACCGATTGTTATAATACGATGGAATGCCACCTGGCTCACTCGGCGGAAACGAACAGTGCAACCGTAGGCGCTTTGAAACTGAACCGAGTTATCAGTGATTACGTTCAAAGATTCACGCTAATTATTAAACGGATAACACTTTGCCATTGTAGACCTGTCACCTCTCATTTATTGTGCTTCTGTGGAACATTCGAGCAAAACCTCATTGCCTGTCGCATTCCGCAAGTAGCTACACGACAAGATTGCACAAGGTTATGTAAAATAGCCAGACATGTGAAGGCGAAGTGTTCACGAAGCTTCTTTGAAATCGGAACCACCCGCTGCGAAAGTCAACCATCAGGCTAGGCCTTTCACGGAGCGCCGGATACGAATCTTGGCCACCCTCGAGCTCCGTACTTACGAACAACGACGACCTGCCGCTGCTTCCGTTCACAGCCTTGTAGCCACTCGCGGTCGCGTTCGTCATAGTACCTTTGCAGGCCCTCGGTTCGTCGAGGAAGCTCGCAGTCGGATCTTTTCTATGCTATTAGAGGACGATTCAGCATCAAGCTAGGATTCGTTGGGGTGGCACGCGGAGCTATTGCTGCCATCTTTAAAGACGAGAAAAGAAGCAGCGGGCAAAAATATTTGGGGAAATGCTGAATTTCAAATCACGACGGGCGGACCGAATAAACGACGTATACTACGCGAGTCGCGGCCACTCAAACTCAATGACCTCCATCAACGCCATCTACCGCTGACATTGAGAATGACTCTCGTTCGCGGTCGTATAACTGGCCTGCAAACACGGCCGAGCACAGAATCGGTCGTCGACCAAGGAATTCAGGACCGACATCAGTTTTTTGCGGTCTGGGCACACTGCGGCGAAGCTGAAAGTAGCCGTCAGATTTGGCTATAACAAACCATGTATTTCATGGATCCCTATTGTGCGTGTCATCCTGTTACCATTACAGATTTGAGATTAGTGTCTGATCCCCTCATAGGTCGAAGTAAGCAGATATCCAGTCGTAATGGATTACGATAAGAAAGTCGCCGTGCACTTCTGCATCAGCACCGTATAGACATTGGAAGTCATAACATTAGACGGTAAGCTGTACAATGGTTTGATTGGACACACTCCATTGAAAAAATTGGCTAGAATGACACGTCGCCAAGTACTTAATTACTGGAGCAAGGTAATAGTTCTTCGCTGCAAATTACCTGAATGTATGATAATACCTGAGTAAAACCGTGTGCATGGAGAGAGTGGAAAAGTCAAATGACAGATAAAGACCTGAAATGAACTTGGTGTTCGTTGTAGGGATTTGCGTGTGTAGGTCCATTTCCGATAGCGCAGATCTTCTGATGAGCCTGTTCGGTGAGTTTCTGGATCGAGTCAGCAATTGGTCGACTTCCACAGATTACTGATCTTTCTTGCTTTGCCGCCAGATTTTGTTTCTCGTTGGTTCCACCAATATCACATCATTGTGTTGCCTCGGCAGTTCAATTTTGCCACTAGCTCCTTTTTCATCGGCCTCGTGTGGGACTCCCTAAACCAATGTTCAGATCCTACCGCATTGCCAACAGGGCTACACCCATATAAAATGCTCGATGCCACCTCTGATGAACGACGTTCGAGTCGGGCATGGATAACATGCAGGATGTTATAGCTTTTACAACAGACGGCGTAATCAAATTTAATGACGATTGGAACGAAAGTGTATGTCTTTTCTCATTTTAATTCTTCGACTCAACACAAGTTTGTTGTGATAGGATATGCTCGCCTTCAACAAGGTTCTTATCAACGAAATGGTGGTCACCTGCCAGTGGGTGGACAACGAGACACGATGCGGAGAGGCCGTAAAGGGAAAACATTGGAGAGTCCACTTGCAAGAAAGACATGGAGTCGGGGACGACTTGCAACCCTACGCGTGTCTCTGGCACGGATGCTTTGGCAAGCTAATGAAGAGGGCCAGTCTTGAAAGGCATATGAAGGAGCGTCACATTCCTGTGAGGTGGGCGTGCCCACACTGCAAGGATACTTTTACGAGGGACGCAAGTCTGACGAAGCATATTGCTCGGCGCCATCCTCACAGACATGCTCAGCTTCCCGTAAGTGTATAGATCTAAAATATATTGCAATTAACGAACCATACTAGGATATCGATTTCTGCTCTCCCGCAAATTTCACCGAGTCTTCTCACTGACCTCGTAATTGAACCTCGTACCGGACATGTGCACTTGCTCCTCTTTGGAGACAATATAACCGATCACAAATACTAAGGCTTGGTCCGTCAGCGTCATGCTTCCAGCGTGTCCACCAATTTGAGTAAGGCATGGCATCCGACTAGATCTCGGCACCTCCATCCCAACAATGAGCAATAACGTGTGCGTAATACAAGTACATCACCAACAGACTGGCGTATGTGCGGTTTTCCACGGAAATGATTATGCCTGGTATGAGTTGTCTCTACCACTGCTTCATGGAAGCTGCCTGTTCCGGAACCACCTGAGCAAACGGCCTGGTT
This sequence comes from Austroboletus niveus, assembly GCA_038090255.1. Taxonomy (NCBI): domain Eukaryota; kingdom Fungi; phylum Basidiomycota; class Agaricomycetes; order Boletales; family Boletaceae; genus Austroboletus; species Austroboletus niveus. Next base: position 15,508 of record JBBPMJ010000583.1, on the reverse strand, counting down.
ACACCAAAAGTCCTACTTCATATGGAAAGTTACCGTTCACCGGTTTGCCCGGCAAGAAAGGTCAAACTTTTCAGTGAACCGAAAGTAGGTTCAGAACGATATTCGGGTAATAACTACTTAGAGGACCCTTGTGTAAGAGACCAGCCCGCCGCACGCTTAGCCGTTACACCAAAAGGCAGAATACTGAATGACTAGCATTCAGTACTGCGGACGGTATATGTACTAGTTATGGGACCTAGGTAAGCCAGCGTGCTTACACCTTGACTACCTTTTTCGTCGACCATTGAGAGCTTTCATTAGAGGACAGGGCACACGAAAGACGACTGTATGTTCGACTTGCTGAAGAAAATTAGGATTACTATTGCCGCACTGTGGACCCAACATTCGCATGTTGTCGCCACTTCCGCTTGCTTGAGCGGTATGGAGCAGACTGCTATCTTATGATTCTTATCTCACTGGCAGTGGGCGTTTCAAATAGGGACTGCAGTGTCCCGCGGCGCTCCGCCGATGTTCGTTGGCTCCATCGGTCGATTAAGGGACCCTTGCAAATTAATTATTTCCATGTTGTTGCAGGGCGGCCTCAAACGTTTACTCAGTACTGTCCCATTTCGATCGATTCGACGGCCCCTGTGACGCGTGACACAACAGTGTCGTGTGACGTGTGACACAGGTGAATGATTTGTCACTCTCGACCTTGTTGAGTAGCCGTGACAACGACATGTCTTTTAACAGCCTCCCTGCCAGACTTTCCAGTTACTCCAGTATTGCTCTAGGGCTTGTGACTCGCTCAAACAATTCGACAAACTTTGTCATGACGTGTGACACGGTCCGACAGTCAAAACGCCTTGTGACGTGTGACTGACGTTATCGATCAAAATTTTTGGGACGCTCACGCCATTCCCACAGTGCGGCTAGCTGGCGGCATGATATGTATGTAATTTTGTCACCAGACAGCGGCGCGCAATGAAGCACTGGTGACATTGTGTACGACAGTTTGCACAAAACGAGGCATTCAGATTGCCGGCGATCCAACCCAGGCAGAACTCGGTCCTTCCCTCGACACCTCTTACCGCAGACTTGGACTCTCTCAGACGTCGATCCCTCCGTGCGACCCTCAAACAACTTGCGAATCGCATGACGAGCTCGCCGACGAACTCGAGCTTGAATGTTTCCAATCGATGGATCCAACACCGATTTCTGCACCGGATCGACGGAAGTATGCACCGCTTCTGATTCATCATCTCGCTCTGCTTAGCGATGCGGCAGGACCACACGAAGGCGGCAACGTGGACATGGAGTTCGTCATAGATGCTCAATTAACCGACGAGATTCCCCAACGATTCTTCCTGGGAAGCGAAGAAGAATGTTCCTTTGGCCAACGGAAAGCTCTTTAAGAAGAGAAATTAGCTATCGCCTATGATACGCCGAAGTCAAAACCTACCTCATTCCCGTGGTGCGCGGGGGCCGCCAGCACCCGACCCGAGGACCCAGCCCTCCTCCCTTTCCGAACATCCTGCAGCACTGCCCCCACCCCATCCTGCTACCTTCTTTCCATTCACGAGTTCCCTGCAAAACTCTTCCGCGGCGCCCTCTCTCAATCGCGAGCATCCAGAAGAACTCGTCATCTGATACCACCACACTTTTCGCTATGCTCGACCTCGTCCGTGATACCCCTCACTCGACGCAGAACAGTCTTGCACGCCCTCTATACAGACGCGAGCTCGCTCTTCGTGAGGCAAGTGGGCGCGGAGGCGATGCGATCGATGTCGTATGGTTCCTTTTCGATCTCGGTCTCTTGGAAGCTTCAAGCTGGACGGAAATTCTACAGCGCAAACGTTGCCAGCAGGCAACATCCAACTGTCAAGGAATAGCTTTTCGTCCTCAATACTACCGTTCGTCAGTTTGAAATCGAGCTACGGTCGTGAAACTCATTAAAAGATCACCTTTACCTTAAACGCGCTCCAAGGATATGCCAAAGCATATGGCTTTTGCTTTTGAGGGTGCGTGTAGGCAATATCGCACTTGTCGTATCATCTATATGGTACGCGAAGTCGTGAATGACTATTTTGGACACTAAACTTGGTTCTCAGGGACTTAGTTAGTTGGTAAGTGTCTCCGAGTCGGACCCGCCGACACAAAAGAAGGGCTTTTTTCTGGGAAATCCCGATTCTGAATTATCATCCTCGGATAATCTGAGTCTCAACTCACCAACCTCAATACTGACATGGCTCTGGGATTCGGCAGACTGCAGTGTCCATCGTCTGAAGATTGGGTTCTGAGTGACTATCAGTCATCGAAGACACATTCAAGAAGCTCTGTGTGTTCACTATACTGAGAATTACCATCGGATTATTATCATAGAAGCCCTAATGTAGGTGTCATCTTAATGCAATTACCGATGACTGATGTCCCTCTCATAGGTTCAATCGTAACGGACCAAAAATGCCCTCGACTTTGTATACTTCTGTCTCAGAACAAACATAGGCGAAGCTATCACAGTAGGCTGCCATATGGCTCTGTGGTCACAATACAATCATTCTACAATGTGTATCATATAGTGTCAGGTGGAATCAGTATGATATGTGCCCATTGGGTGAACTTGATGAAAAAACAAGCCACGATGGTGAGTTTCTGACTGGTTTATAGTCGAAGCAAAGCAGTAGTTTATGGTTGCGAGTCGCCTGATATCAGCAAGACCGTGTTCATATCAGGTGACAAGTAAAACTCACCTATGTCGTTTAAGTCTGATGAAATGAACCTTTTATTCGCTGTAGAAGTTTGACCATGAGGCATTCTTCTGCTCTTCTGATGAACTGGTTCGGCGAGATTTATGAAATTAGTGAGTTGATAACTTTGGACTTCGCAGAAATTAGGCAAATTTGCAGATTGTTGCTTATGGCAAGGACTAGACACGAGGACGGTGTTGTCGCCAGATGATGAGCCACCTCTGTTGGTCCCCCTAGAAATATTTCCAGTAAGGAGGCATATTCGCGATTTAACACTGATGACCACACTGACTATGAATTAAGTACGTAAAGAAAGCCATATGTGTTATCTTCGGAAGTGAGTGGTCGGGGTATAGGTGATATGAATCTGATGGGCCTCGCCGCTTCGTGGAGGTTGGCTGTTCGAGAAACCACAGAAAACCTGGTTACACCAAAATGCACCTCTGTGGATTTAACGTCCTCATGCCGTTCAGCTCACTGTCCCAGTTATTTCCATCACTTTAGATCTGAATTACATACCTAGTGTTTAAACATTTATGACTAAGTAGCAAACAAGTGGGCTGGTTGGAGTGAGATTTTTTTTACATCCAATCATTCGGATGGTACTGTGAATCAGTGAACCATAATTACTGATTGACATATTGATGCTAAAGCCGGATTGGAACTTACTGCCAATCAGCTGAGTCTTTGACTCCGTGCCGCTCCGCTGATTAGTCAAACCCAGTTACTCTTCGAGATTGCTCAGATTGGACCCTTGAAGTCGTATTCCTCAATACCTATACTATCAGGACTCGATGAAAGGTCCTAGGTTGCCCTAAGGTTACTCGCAAAGACAATGAATAAACCGAAAGTAAGGAGCTCCTACGATGAGCGTGCCCTTTATATACATGAGCATGATGGTCCATGCATAAGGTATAGGGCAGGCCAGAGTCCTACTATGGTAATAGCCTGTGGAATGACATAGAACGTCATGGAATAATATCTACATGTGATATGGATGAGTCAGAAGTCACATGAGAGTGTAAGTATATGTAAGCGAAAAAGAGAACGAAACAGAGTCATGACATTACCCCCGTTTCAAGGTCTCATGTCCTCAGGAGACATGCATAAAAGACAGTCAGGGGTATCGAACATAGAATCATCAAACTATTTGAATTGTTTGCGATATGTGAGGAACCTGGGGTCTGTGAAGGTAGGGTGAGCAATGGTGCATGGTGGGCACGTACATGGTGGCTCATTGGGGAGTGTGACGAGTCCCGGAGGGGATGGGTGATCGAGGAGGCAAAGATGTAGTCATGTGGTGGGTTGCACAGCTGTTGGATGAAGGCGATGGAACTTGGTAACCGTGGTCTGAGCGTGGGCTAACTCAGTATGCGGGATTCATTTGTCTTCTTTGGCTGGGAATCCTTTCCAATGAATCAGGTATTCGAAGCGCTCGCCACATTGGCGGGAATCGACTATCATCTCGACTTCTTGTTCTGGGACATCGTCGATGAGGTCGGGTGGTGGTGGAAGGGAAATTGGGCCAGACATTGGCGGTGTATAGGGATGGAGGAGTGACTCATGAAAGACTGGGTGAATGGTCTTCCACTTGTGGGGGAGGTCGAGCTTGTAAGAAGCAACACTGACCTTGGTAATAACTTTGAAGGGACCGTAGCATTTCTGGTCCAGTTTCTTCATGGGTCGGTTGGTATGGATATGGGTCGCTTCAAGCCAGACGAGATCTCCGGATTTGTAGTCCTCCATGGGGCATATGGATCGGTTGTAGAACTTCTTCATGTCCTCATTGGCCAGCCGGAGGGCTTCGGCTGCTTGTGTGCAGAGCGTCGTCATTTGTCATGCAAAGTCAGTGGCGGACTCGCTGCGGATAGATGTACACTTTTCCTTGTTGACCCTGGGTTCATGTCCGTAGTTGAGCATGAATGGACTTTGATGGGTCGTTGACTGAGGGTTGCTATTGTGCGCAAACTCGGCTAAAGAGAGCCACTCCTTCCAGTCGCTTTGATGATGGTTAATGTAGATATGGAGGTATTGTTTGACCCACGCGTTGTAGCATTCGGTCTGACCATCCATCTGAGGGTGAAAAGCGGTGGAGGGGTTAGGCATGATGCCGAGGAGTTTCTGAAGTTTGGTCATGAACATGGATACAAACTGGGGTCCTTAATCAGAGATGATCTTAGACGGAAGCCCATGGAGTTTGAAGATTTCATCACAGAGTAAGGTGGCAACACCCTTGCTGTTAATGGTATCCCAGACCCCAAATAGTCAGATCATCTTTGAGAAGTGATCTATGATGACTAGGATGGCGTTGCTTCCGTGTGACTCCAGAAGTGGGGATATAAGATCCAGCAAGATGTGCTTCCATGGTTGACGTGGGATTTCATTGGGATGCAGCAGGGTGTGGCAAGGTGTCATGATGGCTTTGTTCTTTTGACAGGCCTCGCATCCTTTGATGAACCTTTTGACGTCTTTGACTGACGTTGGCCAGTAGTATTGTTCTTGGATTTTCCAAATAGTAGCCCATATCCCTGGGTGTCTGGCCGTGGGATGGCTGTGAATATTGGTTAGTATATCGTTTCAGAGAGTTGTGTCCTTTGGTATGTATAAAGCATCTTTGAAACATATAAGTGAATCGCGAAGAGAGAAACAGATATCCTTTTGAGCAAGTGCTCATACTACTTTAGAGTCTTTGAGATGTTGTAACTTTTTAATACGTTGTTCTATGAGAGACGAAGAAGTGAGAGTTTGTTTGGCTACATGCATTGCTGTTAGCATTCTCATATCGATAGCGTTCAAATAAATATCTGTCATAGAAGTTGGTAATGAGTTAATGTCTATGGCAAAGGAAATAAAATCCTGGTCGGATGTTGACACATTCTTCACAGCTGTCGACATATTATTCTGCTGTAAAATAGTCAGAAAGACGGTGATGCCTTTATTGTCGTCCTTCACCCCCTTTTCAAAGTCTGACCTCCAGGACAGAGGATCAGCAGGATTGGTTTTGCCAGATCAATGAACTAGAGTGTAGTGGAATTCTTGCATGATCTGATTCCACCGGGCCTGTCGACGGGAGAGGTCCTGTGGGACTGCGAAGTAGATGAGGTTTTGATGATCTGTGAGGATCTTGAAAGGAACATGAGCGTCTAATAAAAATTGGCGCCATGTGGTAACGGCCTCGATAATGGCAGCAAATTCCAGGTCGGCCACATGGTAATTGCACTCCGCATCGCAAAGAGACTGTGACAGATACGCAATCGGATGCCAGAGCCCATTCTGGTGTTGCGATAGAATGGCTCCAAGCCCTATGCCTGAACCGTCGGTCTCAATCCGGAAGGGGTCAAAGTCGGTGGCGAGGGAAAGGATGGATGTGTTGATGAGTGCATCCCTGAGGGTGTCAAAAGATTGTTGACAAGCGGTGTCCCACGTGAAGGTGTTCTTATCGCTGGTGAGGCAATTGAGGGGCTTGGCGATGGTCGCGAAGTCTTTGATAAATCAACAGAAGAAATTGAGGAAATCCAGGAAGGATCGGACCTGAGTTCAGGAGGTGGGAGTCGGCCAGGTATGAATGGCGACGACTTTTGTTGGATCAGTGGCAATGGTTCCATCAGAGGCAACAAGGCCAAGGTATTCGGTGGTCATAGTCTCAAATTCGCATTTGGTATGTTTGAGGGATAGCTTGTGTTCGCAAAGACAAGATAGGACTTCTCGAATGACACGGCGGTGTTTGTCAAGAGTTTTGGTGAATACCAGAATGTCATCCATATACACGATGACCACTTCCTTGGCGATGAGGTCACATAGGATATGGTTCATCATGGTTTGGAACGTGGCCAGGGTGTTTGTGAGGCCAAAGAACATGACAAGCAGTTCAAAGAGTCCCTGGTTGGTTCGAAATGCTGCCTTTCATTCATCCCTGTCCTTCATGCATATGTTGTTGTAACCCCAGCGAATGTCCATTTTTGAGTAGTATTTGGCTCCACGAAGCTTTTGAACAATTTCCTCGATGAGAGGGAGAGGATAGCAATTTTTAATTGTTGCTTCATTAAGTTTGCGGTAGTCCTGGACTGGCCGAAGTTTGCCATCCTTCTTTTCGACGAAGAAGAAGGGTGAGGCGAATGGGGATTTGGAAGGACGAATACGTCCTATGGAGAGGTTTTCTTCGAGGAACGCGTCAAGTTCCTTCTGTTCTTTTAATGAGAGTGGATAGGTCTTGCAATCAACCTTGTGCTCGCCAGGTTTGAGTTTGATCGCATGGTCCCAGGGTCAACGAGGGGGTAACTCGTCAAAGGATTCCTTGGCAAATACGTCACAGAAGTCATGGTATTCGGCCAGGACTACTTGTTCGAAAGAGATGTCCTGTTTCCCTTGATTGGCGGCGGCTGCAAGATCAGTTGCGAGGGTCACTATGTATTTATTTTCAATCTGGAAAACGCAGTCCTCAGGCTTGGCGTCTTCGTATTCCCACAGGAGTGTGGTTTCCAGTGCAAAGCTGAGTTCCTTCATTTGCCAGTCGATCTGAGGGTTGTATTGGCGTAACCAGTCAAATCCTAGGAATACGGCCTGAGATGAAAGGCATGTGACCGAGAAGGGGATAGCAGATTGGTGATTTCCGATAGTGACCTTTAGGTCAACGTAGTGCATTATTGCACCTTCCGTGTTGGCAGTACCGTCGGCGTTATAAACAGGTATAGCCCAGGGTAAGGGTTTTTGTTCGAATTCGTGTTCTCGTATGAAGTCAATGTTGATTGCTGATGCCATGCATTTGGAATCAATCAAGGCGACTGCCTCAACTGTCTTTCCCGAATCGGTTCCGAGTACAATGGGAATCTCGAAAGCATTGGGTGATGGCTTCTTAGTTCGATAACGAGGCTTCTGAGTGAGTTCAAGAAGCATGAACTTGGCGGCATCATAAGTGGTGTTCCAAAGGTCCGCAATTAGCTCAGCGTTAACCTCCGAAAGGCGGGTATTGTGGACAAACACTTGTAAGTGAGTGATGAGTCGTTTGTTGGGGGTATCATTGGCTATCTGCTTGATCCATTGCGTGGACCAAGGCTTAATGGTGGACTTCCATCTCTGATCTTCTCTGGTAAGGATTGTCGGGGTTTGGGTTTTCCTACTAACAGCCTCAGTCTTCGTATGCCTCTTGACTGCATGGGACCCAAACGTCCTGACAGCTGTAACACCCAGGAGGGATGAAGGTACATTTGGCTTTTGCATAGCCGGCACACTAGGACCTTGGCTGCTTTCACAGTCTGAGATCTTGTCTACGTCTAGAAGAGAGAATTTGTTAGTGGACCGAGGGGAATTAAGCACAGTTTTCGGTACTGCCGTGCCATCCTTAGGCTTGATAGCCCGGGCGCCCCTGACCATAACATTACATTTACAAATTCTAACTGTAGACATACCTTGAGGGCGAGGGAATCTCAATTCTTGTCCTTGTTGCCAAAATCCATCTCTTCTGCATCTTTTACGGCGATCTCTAGTTTTTCTAGAGAGGAGTATTCGATGTCGAGGCCACGTACTTTGATGCTCTTGGATCCCGCGGCTTTTTGGATGTGAGTGGTGCATGGCCATGCAGATGTCTTGCCTTCTTTGGCACACCGGAAGCATGTTCCAGTCGCTCTTGCTTTGGACAAGTCCATAGGAGCGCCTCAGCCTCTGAAGACTCCTATAGTCTCGGGGGTCGCAGTGTGAGGCTCAATGTATCGGGTAGGGAATTTGACCTTTGGTTGCGGTATTTCGTGTGTTGTGCCCTTTTTTCTTTCAGCTATTTCCGTAAGGAGATGTCCGGTGGCAATGAGCTGCTTTGTCCACTCGGAGTAACTGCTGAGGTAAGTCGTCATCATGTCGGTATTGAAACGTTTGACTTGTTTGACAATGCTATTGTGGGCATTGGTGCGAAGGAGTCGCACGAGTTGTCGGCCATTGGTGATTTCGGACCACTCAGCGTGAGCAATCAGATTTTGTTATTTTGTGAGGAATTCCTCGATGGTCATCAATCCTTGCTTTAGATTGAGTAGCTCAGATTCAGCGCATGCTGACTCGTAAACCAGCTTGAAGTATGGGTTGACGAAGGTCTGGAAGAATCCTCGTGCGGTGTATTCATCGTAATCGATATCCTTTTCGATGAGTAAGGTTGCGAAGTCCTCCGCAGGTCCTTCGGTACAGAATCCCAAAAACATTTTGATTTCCTCAGCATCTTTGACAGGTTGGTTGAATCCCAAGAGGTAAAGACGGAACTTAGCCTTCCATTTTGTGTAGTCCTCAGGCTTCCCAGAGAATGGTGGTGGCTTCTCGATGTAGGACTTCCCAAGTCGTACGGTTTTGGGTTCTTCTTCTACCTCAAATGCTTTAGTCCACTTCTTCTTTGGAGGGAGGCTCGGTATGGTTGGAGGTGTGGTGGTATGCGCTCCATGTTGGGCCACATGCTGGACGTACATGGCATATTATTGTTGAAACTCCTCGAAGATCCCAGCCATGGGCCAAGACTGAAGAGGAGGTAGTGTGGGATTGGCGGTAGCGGGTCCCGCTTCTGTTGACATGGGCCGCTGGGTATCACTTCACGAGGAAGTGCGACTAATGACTGGTGGTGAGTAAGGATATGAAGCTGGAGTGGTTTGGTCTCCAGGAGGCAGGTGTGGTGGTCGGCAAGGTCCGCATTGGACATTTCGGGATACAGTGTCATTCAAAATGTTGGGCATAAAAAAACTGTTAAAGATAAAACTACTCCTTTTTACCACTCTTTCTTTCCCTTTTCAGCCTCTGAAAAGAAGGGGTAGTTTGGCGTATTATCTGGTGGTTACCCGGTCGCAAGCACTTATGCAGGAGGAAGGGATTGGGATTGGTGCGGATAATCTGGTTGGGTATCGGGCATATACGTGCAGGATTGCGAGTAGCTTGATGTCTTTTCAAGGATTGTGCCACGATGTCGGATTGCTAGAAATTGGAGTCAGTCTCATCATCAATAGGATCTGGAGCTGTATGCATTCGATTATGCCAAGTCGATGTGACTGGATAACCAGGTCCGAGATGCCTGGGGGCGGGCACGAGAGTGATAGGAGAGAGGGCAGTGAGGATATATGGGTTGATGGGTAATGTGGGGTCGTCGGCGACTGTCTCATTGTCAGAATATAACGATGGTTCGTAGACAGTTTGCTCGTCGTCTGAGGGGGCCTCTACATCTGCCGTGGAGTGTAGGGGTTGGCGAAAAAGGGGCTGCTGTGGCTCTGGCACTAAGGCAATGGGCTCGACAGCAAGGGTGCGGTACACGAGTTGGAGGTAGGTGAGGATGAAGACTAGTACAAGTTCTTCTAGTAGTGTGCAGATAGAGTGGTCCAGGTCCAGGGTGGATGACAAAAGATCCAGAGTACAATTTTCCTGAGTAAGCTAAGCTGGAGGAAAAAGAGAGTGAGGACTTTCTTGATAGCCCGATATAAACACCTGGCGTAAATCGTTAAGGCTGGTGATGGAAGTGCAACGATCGCTTGCCATCGATTTGAATGGCGATGATGCTCTGCTGCCAGTGTGATAACTCAGCGACTCAGACAGCCAGAGGGCTTGACGTGAAGTAGAGACATCGGTGGATGAGAGGGATAGGTGGTTGTCGAGGTATTGACGATGTGATAAGCGAGATTCGAATGACGGCGACGGCAGGCAGGCAAGGTAGGAGGTTACTTTCAGTTTTATATCAGGACTCAATGAAAGGTCCTAGGTTGCCCTAAGGTTACTCACAAAGACAATGAATAAACCGAAAGTAAGGAGCTCCTACGATGAGCGTGCCCTTTATATACATGAGCATGATGGTCTGTGCATAAGGTATAGGGCAGGCCAGAGTCCTACTATGGTAATAGTCCGTGGAATGACGTAGAATGTCATGGAATAATATCTACATGTAATATGGATGAGTCAGAAGTCACGTGAGAGTGTAAGTATACGTAAGCGAAAAAGAGAACGAAACAGAGTCATGACATATACGGCAGCCAGCCAGCCGTATCTCTCGCAGCTGGAAGGGTAGTACTTGGTCACGTGATGATTGAGTGAAATGCTAGCGAAAAATACAATATAATATACTGTAAATAAAGGCAATGACCTCGTTGTACGACAGTTTGAAGGTGAGTGGACGAGAAAACGAGGTATTGTTGGCATTCAGTTCCTCCACTCAGGCTGAATTCTGTCCTCCCCTCGACACTTCTCTCCTCGCTGCTCTCATCGCAGACTTGGACTCACCCTCGGGCGTCAATGCCCTCCGTGCGACCCTCAAAGAACTCGCAAGCCAGGCCACAGCACACTACGATGACGAGCTCGCCAATGAGCTCGACTCAGCCCTGTGTCTCACAACCGACGGATCCAACACCGATTTCTGTGGCGAATCGACCTCAACGTCAACCGCTTCTGATTCATCCGCCATCTCTCACCTCTCATTCAACTCTCCTCTTGGATTCTTGCAGGCCGCACTGCCACACATACCGCCGTCGCAGCTCAGAGGCGCACTTAGCGATGCAGGAATACGCGAGGGCGGCAGCGTGGACATGGAATCCGTCATAGATGCTCTATTAACAGATGAATTTATTCGTGAGCTCGAAGAACGGGGCTTGGATGCTCTCAAGGATGACGACCCTCCCCTCTCCAACGAATCTTCCTGGAAACGTGTCGAATCGAAGAAGAGGGTCCCTTCGGCCAACGGAAAGCCCTCTAAGAAGAAAAATTATCGTGGTAGGACTATCACTCTCGTCGACATACGCCAAAGACAAAATTTACCGTCTCCCGTAACACGGGCCGCAACCGTCGGGCCGCCAGCACCCGACCCGTGGACCCTACTCACCTCCCTTTCCGAACATCTTGCGACGCTGCTCCCACCCCATCCTGCTACCTTCTTTCAGTCTCATTTTCATTCGCCAAAATATACGTCCCCTGCAAAAGCCCTCCGTGGCGCCCTCTCATCTATCGCGTGCGCCCAGAGGAAATCATCAATTGATACCGCCACCACACTCTTCGCTATGCTCGACATCCTCCGCGATACCCCTATTTATGCGTCATTCGATGCAGAACAATCTTGCGCTCTCTATGCAGATGCGCAACTCGCTCTTCGTGCGGCAAATGGACGCGGAGACGATGCGATCGATATCGTATGGCTCCTTTTCGATCTCGATTTAGACCATGAATCTGGGAACCTTGCCATGGGCATTTACCATCATCTTCCCAAGACTCCTTTGTCACCCAACCGTTCCTCTGCCTGGTCCTCTCCAACTTCGTCGTCGCCGTTATCTCCCACGGGTCATGATCGAATCAGCGGTGTCAATGGTGGAACGCGTCCACTTTTGGGTGGTCCACCACCTACCCTACCCCCGTCGACGTCGAAACGGAAGGGAGTCTCTTCCGCGGGAACGTCGCCAACCACAACCTTACCCAACCTGTTTGAATGGAAAACAGTCCCATCCAAACCTCCCAAAGGCCCACATCCCCTCGCACTCCATATTCCTGCGTATGATACCTCTAATCAGAACCGACGTTCGGCGGGGCCGGGCAGGGTACGGGGTACGGGTAACTCGGTGGGCAAGGGCGGCAAAGGCGAGGTCGGCGAGCTTTTACGACCCGACTTGAAACAGCGCATGGCGGCAAGTCTCAAGAAGCGGAATGAACTGTTGAAGGAGGCGTCCAAGGCGTGGAGTAGAGGAGGCGCGAAATCGCGAGGCGGAGAAGTGGCGCTGTATTTCGCAGAGCGGGTACGTATGATCATCATTTCTCAGTCTCTCAAACAGCTGGTTTGTTGACACGCTTTCTCCGTCTTCTTGATGTCGACAGGCGCGCGAGTTTCATGAACTAGCACGACGCGAGGAGCTCAACGAAGCGCGGATCATGGTTGAGTCGAAACGGTGCGTGTGGTTTTTTCTTCGCCGTTTCTCTACATCACGTGGTCGATGCTATCTCTCTGCCGTGCTGCAGTTCCGCTGATCGCCGCACCGTCGACCTTCACGGCACCTCTATTTCCGAAGCGGTCGTCATTGTCAAGGATATCCTCGAGCACGAGGGTTGCTCCCCGGGTAAGTCATTTTTTATTGTGCGTACGTATATGCCCCATTGGTCATTCACGCCGCTTCTTCCCCTTCTTTTCTTCCCCTCTTCATTGCGTACGTGGCGCGCTTTTTTTCTTCTTTTCGACCTCGGCTAGCGAACTCGTTAAAAATCATCACCGGTCGTGGGACACACTCCGTCAATGGAGTCGGGGTGCTCAAGCCTGCCGTTCGCAATGCGCTCGTGCGGGAGGGTTGGAATGTCGGTGTCTGGGATGGCGGGCTCGTCGTGCGTGGGCACACCTCGCTGACGTGATCTTCTCTCTCGTCGTTCACCTACCGAGCTCCGAGTTTCACGATGTCGAACCGGACTCGAACCGCCCGCATATATCTGTATCTAATCGTGCCTATGTTGTACGTCGTCTTGTTGTCCTCTACATGCATGTATCGTGTAGCTGTATGTGTTTTACCTTTCTTGCCCTTTTTCCTCTCTTTTTATTCTGTCATTTTTGTCTGTACGATGGGGTGATTTTAGTGTTCTTCCCGTTTGTTTTCTCTTTGCTGCTTTTTCTTGGGTTATTCCGCTGCTCTCGTTCGTGTACTTAACTGTACGGGTGTGATTCTTTTTCGTTATCTTTTGTGTATCGAGGCGTACCAAGAGATCACGATGTGTCGTACGTCCCTGGTTGCTAGCTCCCTGTATTGGCGATCTCGAAATGCCTGGAGAGAATATGAGTGTCGAATGATCGGATCGAAACGTGGCAGGATTTGAGCGCGTTGATCAGATGTGTTGGGGAAGGTAAGATACTTAAATTCAGTCCCATCATCGATTTCATGTCCGCCATGGCTCCATGGGCAAGCATCAATGCATCATAGCGGACAAATCTGTTTGGCTTTGGTTGGCGAGCCTTCGAATCAGGCCTGTGCTTTCATTTTGAGACTTTCATTTTCGTCGGGTTTCATTCGAATTCAATGGGCACGTGGAATATGAATAGCTGATGCTGAGGGCAAAGGTATGACATCGATGGGGTTGTTTGCTACTGCTTTACGGTCAGTACGAGCGCGGCTACTCGATCATACGCTTGTGTGTGATCGGGCATCCTCTTTGTGCACGGCATACGAGCGGGTGAGCAGATCGTTGTCATCGATGTTCACGTGCTTTCTTGCATGTGTCCTGAGATTGACAGTCTTCCTGAATTTCGACAGGTGAATCGTTTATCCCACCCGCCAGACTGTTTACCACATCACCTGGAAACGCGACAGTATTGAGGTCCTTGCACGATCGGCGCATATATATATACACCTCTATGAAACGTTTTCCCTTCCTTGGCCATTTTCATGGGCTGATCGCTCTCAATCCCGAGCAGTTTGTCGGTACTTCCTGCCCCATGTGCATAGCATCCTCCGCATCGAATCGACAGTGATCATTAGTATCTGCATTGGTTATAGACGATGGACGTGGTGCGGATGGCTCACATTTGGTGGGTGTGACCTCGGGGAAACCGGAGACTCGATGGCCTGCACGTAGAGTTGACGAATTGTCATGATCTTTTTCGCTTGCTCATACTTACACTCTCACGTGACTTCTGACTCATCCATATCACGTGCAGATATTGTTCCACGATGTTCTATTGTCGTTCCACAGACTATTACCATAGTAGGAGATCTTGCCTGCCCTATACCACGCGCATGGACCACGTACTCATGTATATAAGGCAGACACTCATCGTAGGAGCTCCTTACTTTCAGTTTATTCATTGTCTTTGTGAGTAACCTTAGGGCAACCTAGGACCTTTCATCGAGTCCTGATATAAAACCGAAAGTAACCTTTCTACCTTGCCCACCCAACGTCGCCGTCGTTCACGCCTCGCATATTGTGTCGCTCATACCTCGTCGACCACCTATCCCTCCATAACCATCGACCTCTACCCCGACCTTCGCCATTGTTCGCACCCCGTTGTACTACGATGGTCAACACTTCGTTGACACCTCATCTTCCTGCTTCACGTCCTGCCCTCTGGCTGTCTGAGTCGCTGAGTTATCGCGCTGGCAGCAGAGCATCCTCGCCATACAAATCGACAGCAGCAAGTCCTCGTACTCCCATCGCCGGCATTAACGGTTTACGCCAGGCGTATCTACCGAGCCATCGAGAGAGTCATCGCCTTGTTTTTCCTCATCATCAGCTTGATCTGGAAAATCGTACGCTGGATTATCTGTCATCCACCTTGGACCTGGTCTGCACCACCTGCACACTCCTAGAAGGACTTGTATTAGTCTTTCTCCTCACCTACCTCCAACCCCTATGCTCCACGACAGACGTAGAGGACTCATCCGAAGACGAGCAAACTGTCTATGAATCTTCGCTCCACTCAGATGAAGGAACAGTCGTCGACGACCCTGAGCTACCCAACCAATACCTCCTCACCACCCTCTCTCCTATCGCTCTCACGCCCGCCCCCAGGCATATTGGATCTGGTTATCCAGTCACATCGACTTGGTGTAATCGAACGACGACGCCTAGAAATCTTACTTCAACTTCCTCCGACTCCGACTACTGATCCATACTGGCACGATCTCTGGGAAGACATTGAGCTCATCACCCGGCTTACCAGACTCAATGTATACGCCCGGTACCCTCACGCATATTCCGCTCCAATCCCAATCCCCTCATCCCGCATAAGTGCTTGCGACCGGGTAACCACCAGGTAAAACGTAACACTCAACCTTCTTTTCAGAAGCCGAAATCAAGGAAAAGGAAGAGTGGTAACAAAA